>JASVEL010010886.1:0-77868 GCA_032618575.1 Nicotiana noctiflora
GAACTATGCACCTTAGGGGAGTATGGAATGACTTGAGAATATCGGTGCTTGGGTATTGGCATCTTCAAATCTTATTTGAAGTAGGGATTCTTGTGTGGTCGAGGATTTAATATAATAGAAAGGAGCCGCTTAAATCGAGAGAGGTGTAGCAGGACTTTGAAGTGAAAGGATGTTGTCGCACATTTAATGTATGCCCATGAGGGATGAATGAAACTCGTGCAACTAGAGAGTGAGTTCAGACTCAGGATGGGTTATTGATTATGTAGTGATGGTACCCCATGCAACAACGTTGGAAGATGCCAGGGAGTGATTTCTACAGGCGGGTTATTTCACAGCGACCAGGTTAACAGTCTCATGGTTGGCGAAGCTTCTGCATGGAATTATATTGGTTATCCAACAAGGAGATCAGTCATGCGAATGTGGATGATTATTGAGGATATGAAAGATAGGGATTTACAGAAAGATTCCGAGAATTTGCGGCGGATGATTGCACAAGGTTATGACAATAAGAGGTAAAGAATTCGGGTGAATTCCATCGTTGTGTGTTAATGGCTTCAAGCTAAGTGGGAGAGCCCCACCACATATGATTTGGGTATCATGGTTAGCTACTTGCGAGGTTTCCAGTTACTAATATCTTGATGGGTTATCTCAGCTTCGGAAAAGGGGTCATAAGTTGTGAATTGATTAGATGAATTACGGAATGCATGCTATGGTTGGCCTTGTTGGCTCATGATCGAACTTGGGAAAAGATTTAGGATTTATTCCTTGTATAGAGACATGTTTCGGAGGAAGTGATTTCGCCAGGTGCTTCGTCAAGAGGGTACTTGGGTGTTATTAGATTTATGGAGTTGATTAAATTCGGGACCAAGTTAGAGCGGGTGGTTCTCAATAAGGGTCCTAGTGAATTCAAGAGGTAAAGTTTGGTGCCTAATGATGTCGAGCTTATAGGTACAATTAAGAATTAAGCCTTGTAGAAGCTTATGAGAATAGGCACAGAATGTTCTGAGGTGTTTGGCTTGTGATGCAGCAATTGGGAGGTACGAAATGGTTTGTAGGAATTAAGACAGCATGGTCTCGTGATTCAAGGCCACTCGGGGTGAGCATAGATGAAGTATGTTATGTGTTGGGTGGAGTTAGTATTATTTTCTAAGGCAAGCAAGGATAAATAGAAGAGGGTAGAATGATTAGCCATAGTTGAATTGGCATATTGGGGCTAGAGATCAGTTCATTCAGCGTGATCAAGTTATGAGTATGAATTTTGGCGGTGCGTGTGAGGCTTGTCGGCCTCTGTAATTGATGTTATTCAGGAGCATTCTTCTGTTATGGCTTGTTAAGTGGAAGTAGGTTCCGGAAGGGTTATAGTGGCTTGGACCACTACTTACATATTTGCATATTCTACGTTTATGGGAAACTTACTTGTGTGTTGCTATGGTTCTCCTGAAGTGAGTTAAGTGCAAAGTTCTTATATGATGAAGTGTGAAAATATCAATGATTTCGGAGTTATGATGAAAATCATGTTCTATCGTATGTTAGCACGTTGGGTGTAGTGAGTAGCATAGGAATTCGAAGTGAGGATTAAGGTTGCAGTTTGGTGCTGGCAAGGATGTCACGGGCTCAGATGAGCAAGGAAAGGATTGAATAATTAAAATAAATTGGTATTGACTTCCGCGTCACCTGAGATCGATGTGTTGTGAAAGAGGCTTTGCATCCTGATTAAGGATTCTTGATCGCTTTTCAGCGTTAGTTCATCTAGTGGATTAGATGGGCGGACCTATTATTATTTCAGCAAATTTTTGGGAGTGTGCCCCACAGGAAGATTGTATAAGTGTGACATGTGGTCACTTGATTGGCTAGAGATTTGAACTAAGTAAGCGGATTGTGGTAATGTTATTAATTCGAGAAATTTTGCCTGGAGGCGCTTTGTTTATTGGGTTATGAACTGAGGAGGTTGCTCCAGTTATGATGGTAGTTCTTATTTGTTATGAGGAAAAATAGAGTTATTATGGACCTTTGAAAGGTAATTAGTAAAGTGGGCACAATCGGAAATCGGTTTGAGATCAATGGATTGAACTATGTATGTGAACAGGGATTTATATCATGCCAGTTATATTCGTCTCAGCGAGCGTTCCCTATGGAGGGACAATCGGGGTGTTATTTTATCATCAGCTATTCCAGGTAATGAGGTATTGCGCCGTATGAGTTGTGAGATGGCTTGGTAAATTCATATGTGTTAAGTTTTTGCGTGGAGCTGATGTTATGTGAGCAGGACAACTCTTGAGATTTAGATCCTTATCGCACCTCAGTTATGCTTGAGTTTTGTAGCCTATAGCGCTACGTATTTTCTCATGGATGGTATTATGCACTTAGCGTGCTTATGATTAAAATATGATATTTTATTGTAATGAGCAGATTTAGCTCGAAGCGCAATCTCCTTATGTTAGATCTATGTGTCGATCAGGTGGCACGCCGCCATGAGTATGTTATTTGAATCGGGTTGCGCGCCGCAATAGTGTGATGTCAAGTCTAGTTTTCTATATGCTATTACTTTATGTGTCTCGCTTCCTATTTTCTATGGTAGTCCATATTAGTGCGGGGTTTGGATAATTCCTTCCAGAATTCGATTTCCTATTTGTGTTGTGTTCGGATGGGTGGCCTCTTGGCACATAGTAGCATCATATGAGATTTTAATAATTTCTGGGGTGGCTTATTGCTGGAGCAGTTGTATCGGATGAGACGAGATCCCTTGATCTAGGATTCTGTACAATTCAGCCACATGAGGTATGTTATGGAGATAAGACCATTATTGGGTTCAGAATGAGGTGAAGGCCTTGTTGGGAGTGTAGACCTAATGTGTTGTTGACTCGGCAGTTGATTATGAATTGTGGCACATTTCATATGTCGTGGCGGTATTGTAAGAGTTAGAGTAAGACTTGCATGTGTCGTGAGGTGCAATGGGAGCATCTGATTCATTGAATTTTTGCCAAAATTGAATAGAGAATATTATCGTGGTCTTGTGAATTTAGTGTTGCAGATTAAGAATTCAGCAAAGTTATACAATCATGTTTGAGTACAATGTGAAGCGATTGATATTGTGATCATATGCTGGAAACAAGCCTGGCATAGGATTCCAGATGTTGGAATCATGATCTAAAGCTTAATTTCTCGAATAAAAGGGGAGTATCTTCAGAATTTATCAAGCTAATGTGCGCAGCTAAGCTATGGTAGCACGAAAAGGTACATGAGGTGCTAAACAATGATTCCAGACTACTTTTGTATAGTTCTCAGCACGTAGAGGATGAACGTATGTTTAAGTGGGAGAGAATGTAACGACCCGACCGGTCATTTTGAGTACTAGCACTCAGTTCAACAGTCGGAGGCCATGAACAACTTCATTTAAGGTATTATGACTTGTACGCGTGGTCGGAATTTAATTTTGGGAAGTTCAGAGTTGATTCGGGAAGAGAATTCTCATTTCGGAAGCTTAAAGTTGAAAGAATGAACTAGGATTGGAATTTTGAGTAAACGACCTCGGAATCGGGATCTGAAGGTTCCAGCAGGTTCGTACGATTTTGGATAACCCGGGAGCATTTTGGCGCCTATTGTGGATGTTAGCATTTTAGAAGGAATTTCTTAAGTTTGACTTGAAGTGATTTTCAGTGTTATCGATGTCCGTTTGGGATTCCAAGACTGGGATTAGCTCTGTATGGTGATTCTGGAGTTGGGAGCGCGATCGGGAGTGAATTCAGAGGTTTGTAGGTCATTTTGAAGCCATTTGGGTAAAGATAGAAGTTTGATGGTTTTTGGGAAGTTTGACTGGAGGTTGACTTTTTGATATCTGGGTCGGAATCCAATTCCGAACGTTGGAGAAGGTCCGCAATGTCAAATATGACTTGTGTGTAATATTTGATGTCAATCAGACGTGTTTTGATAGGTTTAAGCATCAAATGTAGTAGTTGAAAGTTCTAAAGTTCATAAAGCTTGGATTGGAGGTTGATTCATGACTTTAGCGTTGTTTGATGTGATTTGAGGCCTCGAGCAAGTCCTTAATATGTTTTGGGACTGGTTGGTGTGATTGGTCGGGGTCCCGGGGCCTCAGGTGTGTTTCGGGTGGTAATCGTGCTCTTATTTGATGTTTCAATGCCCTTTCTTTGGACATAAAGGAGCATCATATTAATCAAATGAGCTCCAAATTAAGTTTTTATTGAACCATTAGATCCATATCGTAATTTCGGAGCCATAGCAAAAGAATCATTGAATTTGGACATCGTATGAGAAAGTTATGCTCATTTTCGTGTCGAGAAAGTGCTAGTTACTCTCATAACTGCAAAAGCGGAAATTTTTCCGCCAAAAGCGGAAATTTTTCGCAAAAGCGGAAACTGTTGGAGGCAAAGAGATTTTTTAAAAATCGAAGTTTGGCTCATTTTCACTTCATTTCTTCCAGGGAGCCAATTTTGGAGCAACTTTGGAGTGACATTTTCATCACCAAGCATCAGGTAAGTGATTTCTACTAGTTTTGAGTATATACAAGGTTTATCTATGGATTTAGACTTGAAAAATTGTAGAAAAATTGGGGTTTTGGTTGGAAACATAGAAAATTATAATCTTGGATTTTAGCCACGATTTTGAGTATGGAATTATGAAAAAATTATATATTTGAGTTCCTAAAGTCATGGGTAATGTTTATCTTCGAAAATTTCGAATTTCGGGCACGTGGTCCCGATGGCATTTTGGTCAACTTTTTGTTTGGGATTAAGAATTGTTACAAAATTGGGTTGTAAGTTTAATTGAATATATATATTAATGGATTTGTATAATCATTGGCTAGTTTTGGAGCATTTACGTTGGTTCAAGTCTTCGGAATAATGTAGAATGCCGGTTATGATCCTTCAGAGCAAGGAGGGTCTCCTTTCTAATCTTGTGAGGAGGAAACTACCCCATAGGTGAGTTGAATTGGTTATGTGCTCCTATTTGTTGGGGCTACATACGCATGAGGTGATGAGAGTCCGTGCATAGGGACTATTATACTATATTCCGGGTAGTCTAGGACCCAAAATCATGTTATATTTGGATTAATTGTGAACCCATTGATAGCTTGACTTGCTTAAATCACACTAAATTAATAACTGGATTTCTTAAAAGACTTAAACTTTATTTTCTCAAGTTATTATAGGGAATTGGCCTTTCTTGGATAATTGCTCTATGTTAACTTCTGGACTGGTTGTGTGTATGTGTGTGTCTTTATTTTGGAACGGGCCGAACGCCTCGGCAGATTAATAGATACATCTATAGACGCGCCGTCGACCCTCGGCTAGTGCACATTTGTTTTTATTGGATCGGACCGTTGCCACGGTATGATTTGCGCATGATTGTATTGCTTCTTGGAACTTGATTAAGTTATTATTGCCTCTCTATGGCTTACGAATATTTGGATCTTGTTTTAAAAAGGAATTCTGGAAAATTTACTATAAAGGAATTAATTGTTTATTTGTTTCTTCCTATTTGGACCGAAATTATGTTTATAAAATAAATCCTCTGATTTGTATATATATTAAGGATGAATCATTATTGGACCATTAGAATGTGTCATAGTTGACCATCTCATCTCTACCCATTCGGGATTAGGCGGGATACTCACTGAGTACACGTTGATTACGTACTCATACTACACTTCTGTGCATTTTTGTTGCACGGGTAAATGTTACATTAGTGGCCTACTGGGCGTAGTAGCATGGACGATTCGGGGACTAGGTGAGTTGCAGTATGCAAGGCGGCCCGTAGATCTTTAAAGTTCCTTTCTAGTAAATATATTTCTTTTCTGTCCATTGTATTCCAGACGGATGTTGTGTTGTACTTTATGTCTTTATCAGTAGTTGCTCATGCACTTGTGACACTGGTTTTTGGGAAGGTTTCAGTAAATCTTTGTACTATTTACTATTATTTAAGTTTGAATTCAAGGAATGATCTTTATTTATGTGAAACGGAAGAGAAAAACCTTAGATTTTCAAAAGTATTAAGAGGAATTGATTGGTAATTTAATTTGGCTAGCCCGATAGCAGTATCCGGCGCCATCATGCCCCGTATTGGATTTGGGTTATTACAGTCATATAGGGCAAAAATCATGTGCTCACAGCTGCCCCTCTTTGCTCTGAAACACGAAGAGTTTTCGTGCAAAGATAAGTGAGCAAATACGAGCGAGTTTTGCCCATTTGAGACTCCTTGTGAAGCATTTTTGAAAAGTTTGATCACACCCTGCTTCTGAGAATGCCTACATATCCTTGGCTAAAAAGGAATCAGGTCAGTGTAGTTCAGGAAGGTCTGGTAGCTGGGACTACCATGAAGTTGTGGTTTCACTATTGGTTCTACTGCTGCTATTGCTTACTGAACCCCCTTATTACACCGTGTCGAAATAAAAAGAAGCTTCACTAAGCTATGATCTATTAATTACAAAAAGTCCTAACTATGTCTGCAAACTTGCTCTTGTAGTTCTTGTTGCCTTGTGAACTTGTATTCTCCGGGTGTAATTCTTTTGTTGTTGCCTTGAATTTTTCTTTGAGATGTTTTGCCATTTTTTTGAATAATGCCTAACTATCGAGATTTGAAATAAATTCCTCCGTTCTCCAGGCGGGCTCCTGATTGCTAAAACTTGAAATGGCTGCCTCTGTTCTCCAGGCGTGTTCCAGATTGCTAAAAAACTTGAAATAAATGCCTCTTTTCTCTAGGTGGGCTCCTGATTGCTAAAAACTTGAAAATAAATGCATATGTTCTCTCGGCAGGCTCCTGATTGCTAAAACTTGAACATAAATGCCTCTGTTCTCCAGGTGGGCTCCTGATTGCTAAAAACTTGAAATAAATGCCTCTGTTCCCCAAGCAGGCTCCTAATTGCTAAAAACTTGAAATAAATGCTTTTGTTCTACAAAGGGCTCCTGATTGCTAAAAAACTTAAAATAAATGCCTCTGTTCTCCAGGCGCGCTCCTGATTGCTAAAAACTTGAAAGTAAATGCTTATGTTCTCCAGGCGGGCTCTTGATTGGTGAAAACTTGAAAATAAATGCCTCTATTCTCCACGCAGGCTCTTGATTGCTAAAACATGAAATAAATACCTCTGTTCTCCAAGCGAGCTCCTGATTGCTATAAACTTGAAAATAAATGCCTTTGTTCTCCAGGGGGCTCCTGATTCCTAAAAACTTGAAAATAAATGTCTCTAGCTCCTGATTGCTAAAAACTTGAAAATAAATGCCTCTGTTCTCCAGGCGGGCTTCTAATTGCTAAAATCTTGAAACTAAATGCCTATTTCTCCAGGTGGGCTCCTGATTGCTGAAACTTGAAAATAAATGCCTTTGTTCTCCAGGCGGGCTCCTGGTTGCTAAAACTTAATAAATGCCTTTATTCTCCAAGCAATGCCTATGTTCTCTAGGCGGGCTCCTGATTGCTGAAACTTACCTGTATTCTCCAGGCGGGCTCCTGATTGCTGAAACATAAAATAAATGTCTCTGTTCTCCAGGCGGGCTCCTGATTGGTAAAACTTAAAATAAATGCCTATGTTCTCCAGGCTGGCTCCTAATTGTTGAAACTTAAAATAAATGCCTCTGTTCTCCAAGCGGGCTCCTGACTGCTAAAACTTAAAATAAATGCCTCTGTTCTCCAAACGGGTTGCTGATTTCTAAAAACCTGAAATAAATGCCTCTGTTCTCTAGGCAGGCTCCTGATTGCTAAAAACTTGAAAATAAATGTCTCTACTTTCCAGCAGGCGCTTGATTGGTAAAACTTGAGATAAATGCCTATGTTCTCCAGGCGAGCTCCTGATTGCTGAAACTTAAAATAAATGCCTCTGTTCTCCAGGCGGGCTCCTAATTGCTAAAACTTGAAATAAATGCCTCTATTCTCTAGGCGGGCTCCTGATTGCTAAAAAAATGAAATAAATGCCTCTGTTCTCCAGGCGGGCTCCTAATTGCTAAAAATATGAAAATAAATGCCTCTATTCTCTAGACGAGCTCCTGATTTCTAAAAACTTGAAAATTAATGCATCTGTTCTCCAGGCGGGCTCCTGATTGCTAAAGACTTAAAAATAAATGCCTCTGTTATCCAGGCGGGCTCCTGATTGCTAAAAACTTGAAAATAAATGCCTTTGTTCTCCAGGCGGGCTCCTGATTGCTAAAACTTGAAAATTAATGCCTCTGTTCTCCAGGGTGGCTCTTGATTGCTAAAACTTGAAATAAATGGAAAATTTACTGCCCAGTTTGGTGGCTGTTTGGTGCTTGTCCTTCCCTTATGGAAAATTCCGACGAAACCAACAATGTTTCTGCCCTTGTTTCAATCAAAGAAAAACCTTGATAATATAAAATGGTGGTTAGTTTCTGGCATTATTGCTAGGCACATCCCTGCTGCTGAGCTTCACTCCGACTTGCCTCCCTAGACTTGCTTTTAACTGCTTTGACCTCCTAACAAACTTGCAAAATCCCCACTACTTTTGATGATCCGAATGTTCTACCCCATCCTACTGGTCCACATTTCAGATCCCTTTATCAGAAAGTTGCCTCCCCACAAAACTGTTTGGCTAACCCACCGATGAAACTTTCGGTGATCCTTTGTATCTTACTTTGCATTTTGACATCTTTGGTTTATTCTGGCGCTGGTGTGCTTTGCAACTGGAAAAGTGGTAATTATCTTTGACAGCCCTTCCTTTTGGTTTGAACAAGACCGACATTGAAACATCTTAAAGACAAGCCTCAAAAAGAATTAGATGCAATGACCTCGAGGGCTAAGGATAAAGAGAGTCTAAAACCGGACGATTTGTAACGATGAAGGAAAAAGAAAAAGACTTATTTGAGTGAAACAACTGGTACCATCGATCATGCCATGCATTTTGGACTAACCGTTCCAATCTGCCCAACCAATCAACTTTCAATTGCCACGCTTTGTTGCTCCAGCATTCCATAACCTGATTTCTTCAACACAAACCTTAACCCTATTCATTTGGTGATGTCTTGAACATCTTTCAACCATAGACTTGTCTCATTTTCCCATCTGAAAACTCACTTTCGCCTTAATGTGCCCACGAGGGTTTTTACTAATAAGACTTTCTTGTTTTTAATTTCTCTCAACTCGCTTCGCCTTATGGTGCCCGCGAGGGTTTTCACGAATAAGACTCTCTCATTTTTAATTTCTCTCAACTCACTTCGCCTTATGGAGCTCATGAGGGTTTTCATCAATAAGACTCTCTCATTTCCATCATCTTTTTTCTGCTTGTACAAGAGTGTTACCCATGACATGAATCACCTCTACTTGCTTGTCTTGACACCTCTTGAAGATTGATCGGAAGGTCTTTCTTTAGATCATAATGTAGGCTTTGGATAGGGTTAGAAAGAAAGGGTATCAAAGGTTCACAACAATTAGACATGGGTTCAAAATTACAACTTTCGAAATCAACATTCTCACAACATACACAACTTCTACCCCAGTTTCTTTCTTGGGGACTTTTGGATTTTTATTTTGGTATGGCTGAACCTTGGAGAGAGGCTGCCTATGTACCCCTTCGGGGCCAAGTTAAACGTTGTTCAGGTCATAAGATTACTTCGTTGTTGCGATCTTTCCTTTCTTCGACTTTTCCTTTTCTTTGTTTCATTTCTTTTCTTTTCCTTCTCTTTTCTTTTTACTTTTTTTTATCTTCTTCTTTTTTCTTTTCTTTTATTTCTATTTTTTTCTTTTTCTATTTCACTATTTTTCTCTAGTTTTTTCACTTACTTTCCCCCGAATTTGGAATGAAAAGAGGAGTAATGCTTCCTAGCACGAGACAAAGAATAAGACCTCTTAGATCAGAATAACATTCAGAGAAAGGTTCTAACATAAAGTTGAATCGAACATGGAAGAGATTCATTGACAATAGTAAAAAGATGGGCGCCTAATTCCAATACAATGCTCGGGCTTACGAGTTTACTATCAATTTCGAAAGAGGGGTATGCAAGAAAATAACTAAAGCTCAAAGGGGTAACAAAGGCTAAAGTGTTTGGATAGCAGAATAAAATGCGTTCGTCATTTCAATCTTCAAAATATGCCAAATACAATCTTGTAGTAATTAGACAAAAGAATCATACATAGTATCGTTTGACTACATTAGAATTGATCGCCATTTCTACACATTTTCCTTCTACATCCGTCAAATATAATGCGCAATTGGACAACACTCTAGTTATAACGAATGGTCCCTGCCAGTTTAGGGCGAACTTTCCTTTTGCTTCAGCCTAATGAGGTAAGATACATCTCAACACCAACTACCCTACTTCAAACTTCTGCGGATGCACCTTCTTGTTGTATGCCTTCACCATTCTCTGTTGGTACAACTGTCCATGACATACTGCTGCCAATCTTTTTTCATCAATCAAACTTAGTTTCTCCAAGCGGGCTATGACCCATTCAACATCATCATTTCTGCCTCGGTGATAATCAAAAGTGATGGGATTTCAACCTCTGCGGGTATTACTGCCTCAATATTGTACACCAATGAACAAGGAATCGCCCCTACTGAAGTGCGGACAGTAGTGCGGTAACCTAACAGTGCGAAAGGTAGTTTCTCATGCCATTGTCTGGACCCTTCCACCATTTTCCGAAGTATTTTCTTTATGTTCTAGTTAGCTGCTTCGACTGCTCCATTTTCCTTAGGGCGATATGGGGTGGAATTGCAATGCGTAATCTTAAACTACTGACATGTCTCTGTCATCTGATAATTGATGAGGTTGGCACCATTGTCTGTGATGATTACTTTTGGGATCCCGAACTGATAGATGATATTCAAATGCACAAAATTGACCACTGCCTTCTTGGTCACAGACTTGAAATTTTTGCCTCAACCTACTTAGTGAAGTAATCAATGGCTACCAGAATAGACCTTTGCCCGTTTGATGCAGATGGATCGATTGGCCTGATGTCATCCATTCCCCAAGCGAAGAATGGCCATTGTGCTAACATTGTATGCAATTCAGATAGTGGAGAATGAATCAATTCTCCATGTACCTGACATTGATGGCACTTGCGCACGAAACTGATGCAATCTCGTTCCATAGTAAGCCAATAATAACCCGCTCGAAGAATCTTCTTTACCAGTACATATCCACTCATATGTGATCCGCAAACTCCCTCATGTACCTCGGTCATGAAATCTGTAGCATGTTTAGCATCCATACATCTTAACAAACCAAGGTTTGGAGTTATTTTATACAACACTCCTCCGCTGAAGAAAAATCTGCTTTCCAAGCGTCGAATCACTCTCTTTTGATCCCCTGTGGCCTGTACTAGATATACTCCCATCCTGAGGTATTCTTTGATATGATGGAACCACGGCTCGACATCAAGTTCTTCTTCCACCATGTTACAATAGTCATGCTGATCTCGAACCTGAATCTGCAAAGGATCCACATATGCCTTATCTGGATGATGCAACATTGACGCCAAAGTAGACAAAGCGTCAGCAACTTCATTATGAATCCTTGGAATATTCCTGAAATATATTGATTGAAACCATTAACAAAGTTCATGCAAACATTGCCAGTACGGTATGAGATTCAAATCTCATGTCTCCCATTCCCCCTAAATCTGGTGCACTAAGAGATCCGAGTCACCCATAACCATGATTTCTTGGACACCCATGTCTATATCCAATCTCAAACCCAAGATAAATGCCTCGTATTCATCCATGTTATTGGTGCAATAGAAACAAAGTTGATTTGTAACAAGGTAGTGTTGCCCTGTCTCAGAAATTAGTACTGCTCCTATCCCGACGCATTTGGTATTGGCAGCCCCATCAAAGAACAGTTTTCATCCTGGCTTCTCAACCTGTTCTAATTCATCGACATGCATTACCTCATCATCATGGAATTATGTCTTCAAGGGTTCATATTCTTCATCAACTGGATTCTTAGCCAGATGATCAACCAACGCTTGTGCTTTCATTGTAGTCCAGGTCATACAAACAACGTCAAATTATGTGAGCAAGATCTGCCACATTGTGAGCCTCCCTGTGGGCATGGGATTCTAAAAGATATACTTCAACGGGTCCAACTGAGAGATCAAATAGGTGGTATAGGATGACAAGTAATGTTACAACTTCTGCGCTACCCAAGTTGAGGCACAACACATTTTCTCAAGTTGAGTATACTTCACCTCGTAAGATGTGAACTTCTTGATGAGGTAATAAATCGCCTACTCTTTCTTCTTGTGATGTCATATTGCCCCGATACATAGCCATAAGAGTTATAAAAAATAGTAAGATAAAGAATCAAGGTTCTTCCCAGCTCCGGCAGGACCAACACAGTTGGATTGGCCAGATACTCCTCAATCTTGTCAAATGTTATCTGACATTCGTCAATCCATCTGGCTGTTGCATCTTGCTTTAGCAAATAAAAATAGGTTCACAAGTCATTGTGAGCTGGGTGATTAACATGCTGATATAATGTAACCTTCCAAGCTAACTCATCACCTCTGTTTTGTTCTTTGGTTGCAGCAACTCTTGAATGGCTTTGATTTTTGATGGGTCTAAATCAATACCGTACCGGTTGACCATGAATCCCATGAATTTCCTAGAAGGGACACCAAATGCACATTTCACTAGATTAAGCTTGAGGTTATATCTGCAGAGCCTTTGGAAAAACTTTCTCAGGTCCTTGACATGGTCACATTGCTTCCTTGACTTTATGATCACGTCGTCCATATAGACGTCAATTTCCTGGTGTATCATGTCATGAAACATGGTGGCCATCGCCCTCATATATGTTGCTCCTACGTTCTTCAAACCAAATGGCATGACCCTATAACAATATGTTCCCCAGGGCGTGATAAATGCCGTCTTTTTTGCATCTTCCTCATCCATTAAAATCTAGTGATAACCCGTGTAACAATCCACGAAGGAACCAATCTTGTGTTTTTCACAATTATCAATTAATATGTGGATGTTCAGTAGTGGGAAGTTGTCTTTTGGGCTCGCCTTATTGAGATCACGGTAATCAACACACACTCTGGTCTTTCCATCCTTCTTTGGCATAGACACAACATTGGCTAACCAGGTGGGATACTGCATGACTCGGATGACCTTTGCCTCAAACTGCTTGGTGACCTCTTCTTTGATTTTTACACTCATATCTGTTTTAAATTTCCTTAGCTTTTGTTTGACAAGAAGGAATGCTGGTTTGGTGGGTAATTTGTGGACTACCAAGTTAGTGCTTAAAATCGGCATATCATCATATGACCATGCAAAAACATCTTTGTACTAAAGAAATTCTTTGATTATCTCTTTATTGAGCTGAGGCTCCAAATGGACACTTATTTTCGTTTCCGTACATAATCCTAATCCCCTAAGTTGATTGCTTTTGTGTAATTCAAGTTAGATTTAGGTTTTTTTTTCAAAATGGCTTAATTCTTTACTAATTTCCTCAAAAGCTTCCTTATCATCATATTCTACTTCGTCATCACACCCAATTTCTTGTATTATTATTTTGGAGTTAGACTGGCATTTAAGGTTGGGCCGGAGACTCCTCATGCATGACATATCATTGAAACCAGCATAAAAAGGGACTGTACAAGTAGGAAAAGAAAGACAAAAATAAAAACTATCAGGAATGGAAGGAAATTGTATTTCACAAAAATTTAAGATAACAAGGTTTAACTCATCCAACCGTACAGAACATAACATCCAAATTACAGCCTTGGAAATAATCCAGATTAAACTTAAAGGAAATCAAAACTAACTACCAACACTCCCTCCGGGTAGGAAGGGGATTTGCTTCCCAATTGTTAAGCTTTGCCTGGGGCCCCATGAACTGAACATCTGCCTTGCTTGGACCTTCTCCGGCCTCCACCACATTCAACTCATCAAACAACTTTTTCAAACCTCTTGATCAGCTCCTTATCGGGTTCAACCACAAAATTGGGTATTGTTGTTGCTGGGTGCTTCTTAGTACCAAGCCTGACAAAGGAAAGGGAAAGGCGGGGAATGGGTTTTGGAAGGGTACATGCTTTTTTTCCATCTTTCTAGCTCGCCTTATGTCCGAAGCAATGGGCTTGAAGGCTAAACAAAAAGTATCCAGGAAGAGATACCAGCCGTGTGACACCTTGCAAAGAAGCACCTAAGTCTTTTCCAGGTACGAATCCGCTCTTCAGCATTTCTGAAGCCACCATGACAGATGCAGCAGCTACCTTTGGCACAGGAATAGACTCCCCTTCCAAGATCTTTTCAACTGATACCATGTCCAAGACTTGATAAACCCATGGACCTTTGTCCTCCTCAGCTTCCATGAAAGGCATGATGGCATTGCCCGGAGCACACGAACTATCTTCCCCATGCACTATAATTTCCAGCCGATCCCACTCAAATTTGACCATCTAGTGTAGGGTAGATGGCACTAATTTTGCTGCATGAATCCAGGGTTGGCTTAACAAGATATTGTAAGAAACAGCCACATCGAGCACTTGGAATTCCATAGTAAACTCAACTGGTCCTATGGTCAGTTCCAACACTATATCCCCAACTGTGTCCTTTCCTATTCCATCAAATCCTCACACGGAAATTCTATTCTGATGGATTGTCTCACTGTTTTAACTTGTCCAGGGTGGAGAGAGGGCAGATGTTTGCACTGGACCCGTTGTCAATCATTACCCGGGTGACCATAAAGTCTTCGCATTTCACCGTGAGGTAGAGTGCTCCATTATGCTCAGTGTCTTCCAAAGGCATCTCATCATCAAAGAATGTAACCTGGTTGACTTCGAAGGATTGTTCTTGCTTTGCTGCAAAACTTCTCAAAGGCTCCTTTTCCACCACAATCGGTTCTCGTTTAACTACAACATTGCTTGAAAACTCTTTATGTATCACCACAACTGGTTCACTAATTGTTTCCTCCACCTTGATCGATGTCCTTCCGCTAGTTTGTTTCTCATTTGGCCTGTCCTCAATACCCCCGATCTTCACTTCGGTTTGCGAATGCTTCTTATGCTCTCCTTTTTGTGATAACTCAATCATATATGTCTCATGATGGTTTGGCAATGGATTCTAATTTTAGGCGTTTCTGGGGCGTGCGCCTCAATCCGGCGGGTATCAATGAGCTCTTAGATGGCCGTTTTTAGTTCCAACACTTCTCCATGTCATGCCCTGGTGCCCCCGAACAATACTCACAACTCAAAGAATGGTCAGGAATTCTTGGAAGGGTATTTGGAAACTTAGCTTCAATTTGACTCAACATTCTCAATTGCCTTAGTCTATGAAATAAACTGGTGCCCTCTCTTGCTTGAAATTTTGGCTAGCCAAAAAACTTGCTCCAGGGGGGTTCTTGTAGGCTCTTGGAGGTAGGTAGGTTCTTTGAGTTGGGTAAGTATTTTGTGGGGTAGGTGCACGCCATTGCGCATGGGTAGGAGGTTGGGGGTATATTTGGGCATAGTGGATAGTGAAATGAGCATCCGGAGATAGGTAATGGTGATGCGGTAGGCCATATGGGGTGTGTGAGTATGTTTGGGGATGGGGTCGAGGTTGGTTGTAATATGGTAATGGGCCTCTGGACCAAGCTTTCGATTCAACTACTGCACCATATTCTTTCTTTTTTCTTTCCCAATACCCCTCTAGTGTCGCTCTAGATAGCCAGGATAGTTGCCTTGATTGCTGAATAACTCATGATTTTGTTGGATTTAAGTCCCTCCTCCACCATACATCCCATTTTTACTACCTCGTTGAAAGATTTTCCCACTGCTGACACCAAGTGACCATAGTAGGTAGGCTCTAAAGCCTGTAAGAAGTAATCAACCATCTCGCTTTCTTTCATTGGAGGATCGACTCTTTCCGCTTGTTCTCTCCACTAGAAACCGTACTCTCTGAAGCTTTCCATAGGGTTTTTTCTCAATTTTAGTCAGTGACAGATGGTCCGGAATAATTTTGAGATTATACTGAAAGTGGCATGCAAACGCCTGGGCCAAATCATCCCAAATGTACCATCGAGCATGATCCTGCTGAGTGTACTATTCCAAAGCTGCACCACTTGGACTTTGACTGAAGTATGCCATCAATAACTTGTCCCTTCCCCCAGCTTCTCTCATTTTGCTACAGAATACCCTTAGATGGGCTACCAGATCACCATGTCTATCATATAAGTCAAACTTGGGTAACTTGAATCCTGCTGGTAACTGGACATCGAGAAACAAGCACAAATCCTTGTATGCCACACTTACCTGACCCCCGAGACCATGCATATTTCTGAATTACTACTCCAAGCTCTTAACCTTTCGAATCATCTCCTCCTAATCCGGGTTCTTGGGAGGCTTCTCTATTTCAGTTGAGAGTTCAAAACGGGGAGTGTAAGGACATGGTTCTGGTGGTTTGAAGGTGGGTCCAGGTGTGTAATATTGGTTATCATGGGTATGGAACAAAGGTTCACTAGAGTATATGTGTAATGTGACGGGTGGAGGAGCCACAAACATAGGAGTAGTTAGTGGTGGATGGCATGGGATTTGTTTGGGTGGTGGAGTTGGTGGCATTTGAGATGTGGTTCCGTAGTACTGCTGGTAAGTAGGGAAGGTTGGAGATGAGTTCATTGTGGAAGGATCTTTAGGATGAGTTAACGTTGGGATGTAGGCAGGGTTAGCAGGGCAGGCTGGTGATGGATGTCCCTTCGACCAGGCCTGGTACATCTCGACCATTTGCTGCTTCAGTTTATACATCTCCTCTTTCATCACATGAACATCCGATTCTTCCTCTTCCCTAGTCGGGTCGATGATGCTTGCCTCCAACTCCTGGTTGACCATGTTTGACTTATCCTAAGAGCGGGTGTTGTAGAAATGGGTTGCCAGAATGCTAGTCAACTAACCACCTTCCAGGACTCATCAACAACAACTTTGTTAGCGGTTAGAGAATTAATATATAGGTAGCCACACATTTGGGAATGAATGCACCTAAGAAATTAACCATTTCTATTATGCCTTTGGTTGGTTGCATGTGTCATCCTGGCTTTCCTCTTTCTGTATTTGCCATGCCTTTCCTCTCATTCTTCCTTCTTGTTTTTCCTTTGATTGTTTCTTGCCTTTCCCTCTTTTCTTTTGCTTTTCTCTCTTATTTTCCCTTTTTTTCTTTTTCGTATTTACCCTCTTGCCTTGGATTTTCTTGTTCCTATTCTCTCCTTTCCTCAAAATTGTTTTTCGACTCTTTCTTTCCTTTCCTCTTGCTCTCTTTTTATTTTCTCTTATTTGCCTTTTTTATGGTTTTGATCGAATCCTATGGAGATTACCTACATATCATGACCCGCATGAATAAGACCAAGCGTAGTTCTTGCAAATAAATGCAAAAATAAGGAAACAATTTTTGGGATTTTTCAATTATTCATTAATAAAACTCGATTAAAAAAGATAATAGACTATTTGTTTTTTCTTAAAGAAAATTACAAAACAGACTCAAAAACAAAATACAGACTCGATAACTAGGAATACATCAAAGCTTCAAATCTTGGGGCCCACGGGGCATCATACGGCATCGCCGCATGCCTACGTGCAAGATCCCTTTGGAACTGCTTTATGAACAAATATCATAACTGCAAAGAAAGTGGTACTACCCATTAGGTCACCGGCTTGACATTTCATAACAATAATATTTGCAATGCCTCTAATCCTTTCCCTGATCCAGCCATTTTCTTGGAGTAGTCGGATTATCTGTTGGTTACAAGCCTCTAACACCTGGAAGTCCTGGAAGTGATGGTCTTGTAACAATTTTATTTCACTCTCCATCTTGGCGATTAACCCATAGCATTGTTCCCTCTCAACCTGAAATATTTTGTCCCGCCAAGCTACTTTTTCTTCAAGGGTGTTCATTTTTCTTTTCATATTAGCAATGGTTCCCTCATAGTTCCTTTTAATTTGTTGCACAAATTGGGATCTTTCCTCTGTCTTCTTTGCCCACCGTGCCCGAAGTCTTGCCATGTTCCCTTCAGATTTCTCCAAATTCTTTCTGATAATCCGAGACTTGCTTCTTCATCCCTTTTATCATTCTCTCGTCGGACCGACTTCTTTCTTGACTTTTGGCAGCTATTTTCATTTGTTGAATTTGATCCTTGAGAGATTCACTCTCTTGGGCTAGTTTCTTCTTATCACCTTCATCGGTTGCAGCTTGCACACTCTTTTCAAATTGAAGATCTTGGACCTGTTGCTCCAGCTTCCCTATTCTCGCTCTGTATTCCCTATCCTTGGCTAGTCAATCCCACTACACCTGGGCCCCGTCAGTGAATTTTTGTACATGTGGCCTTTTTGTGGGTCTCTCTGGGATTTGAAATATTTTCCCAAACCAGATCAAGTATTTGGGATCCACCTTGCATTTGGCCCGATCCTGTACTATAGTCTTAGGCTCAAGGTATCTGCACTCATTCCATATTTGTTAGATTTTTCCTTTTGGGAATGCAGCTTTTGGACCTAAATCAATGATTTGTCTGGTCAAGTCTTCATCATTGTGAATAGTTTGGAATCTTCCTAGTTTTCTTAGGACTCGATAGAGAGCGTAAGATTGGATGCTTCGAATGCCCATCAAAAGAATATAAGGTACTTCTGCCGATGTGTACACAACCTCAGTAGCAGGAAGCCATCCAAAAGCCCATTCGACTTTATCCATACTCAAAGATCTCAAGCATGACAAACAAGCCTCAGTGCCCTCGGGGAACTAAATACCTATTACCCTAGTTCTGAACTCCTTAATGCAACTTAGCCCAGTTAGACCATAGTTCATATACCCCGTGCGATGACAAAGGTGCTCCTGTATCCATAGTTGTAGTAGCATATTGCAACCCTGGAAGAATTTTACACCCTCTCGGCACATGGTTAAAGCTCGGTATATTTCCACCACAATCAAGGGAACCACTATACTAGAATGCTTCTTTATGGCAGCATGCAACATTCCTACAAGGCCGATGTCTATGTGGCCGTCTTTTTTTGGACATATCACAACCCCCAGAAAAGCTACCATGAATGCCAATCCCCGTTGGGCCTCCCATTTATCTTTGTTCCTAGCATGTGTCAAACTTGTATTGGGTTCTTCAAAACCTTTTGGGTTGCCATATCGATGATATAAGAAATGCAATGTGCAACACCCTTCTACTAGATGACGATCTTGAATGTCCCGACTGATGCTCAACAAGTCTAAGAATATGTGAAGGGTCACCGGTCTCGATGCCAATGTGTATCTACTCCTGAGGTTCCCATTGAGACCCGCGTACCCCGTAATCTCCTCCAGTATGGGTGTAAGCTCAAAGTCCTAGAACTGGAATACATTACGAGATGGGTGCTAGAATGGTATCAGTGACTCAATAATATCTATTCTTGGTTTGATGTTCAACAAATTAATGAGACCACCCAAAACCTTGACCACCGTTTCTCTGCTACCTTTTCCCAAATAATTCCACCATATGTGAAGCTTTAAAGGGATCTCGCTCAGGATTGAGAAGGTTTCAGTGTCAAATGTAGTCATCCTATATATTTATTTAAAAGAATTTGGTGACTTCATTTTAACTTAAAAGGAAAAAGTGGCTATTTAAAAAAAATGGCTAGTTAATGACTCATTTTGACTTAAAAGAAAAGTGTCTATTTTCCAAAAAAATTTATTTAAGAAAACAAAGACTCAGTTTTGCAAATACGGCATTTAAGTACTTCTGAGAGGTAGATTTTAAGGTTGTGCCTGCAAACCATTTAAAAATAACTCAGGATGGTTGTTCTTGCAAAAACAGCCTTCTTGCACCCTTTTGGGGACATTCGGCTTATTTTAAACAAGAATGGCGACACCTGACTTATTTTGACAAAAATTAAAGTTTTGGTATTTTTGGCTATTTTCGCAAAAGGGCGGTTGGACCCGATGAGGATTGCCTACGTATCTCACATCCCGTGAGAATCAAACCAGCGTAGTTCGGACAGATTTATCTAAATTAAAAAAAATCTTATTCTTTCTTTTTCAAATTTTCCTCTGTTTTTACTTTTTTGAAAATCCTACAGCATTTCGGTACTATTTGGTCATTTGGTTTTTCACAACAAATGGTTACCCTCACCTAGTCCTAACACTACTATTTTCTTAATTCTCTCTCATTATCTACAAAGCGGTCAACATGCAAATCCAAAGCAAATGAATGCACAAGTAGCGCATAAGATGCATCAAGATGGTCTTTTCATTTCAGGTCACCTGTCCTAGACGGATCCAAACACTGTGTTGAGTCCCCTAAGTCAAATGCACATGATGTAAACAAACGCTCCTACTAGGGATCCGACATTATATTTTGGTCTTCTAGGTTTAAACCCTAGGTTTATTGGTCTAGATCTAATTTACCCGAGCGGACAACTCGAGCCGAGGGGGAGGCAGCGTACTGGGATACAGAAGCTCCGCCGGCTTAGCAACTTATCCAAACTTCGTTCTAAATGGGAAAACACTCTAAACAGAAGAGAAACTACACGAAGTGCACCCTTCTCCATGATGTGGAAGACTCAGAGAGAGGAAGGGATTCGTAACAGTTTATATACAATTCAACAAATATCAAAACGGTAGAATAATTAGCACATAAGGCATGAAACATGTAAGAAAATCAGATAAACAAATATAACAATGTAACTGAGCTCGAATTCTGAATCCTGAACCAAAAGTTCTAAGTTCTTATCCCCAGCAGAGTTGCCAAAGTTGTCACACCTCCTTTTTACTTACTACACCCCGTGAAGGGTATAATAAAGAGAGTTTTCCAATTAAAGGAAAATCAAAATGGGATTCATTTTATTAAAAATTAGAGTCTCCACTTGTGAGTTTTATGGTATTCCAAGTCACCAGTTTGAATCCCGAAACGAGGAAAGGGTTGACTTTGTATTACAGTCCGCGAATCAGAAATCCTGGTAAGGAATTCTATTAACCTGGGAGAAGGGGTTCGGCATTCCCGAGTTTCGTGGTTCTAGCACAGTCTCTCAAATACTATATTCGGCTTAATTATCTGATTTTAATACAGTTTGAACCTATATGCAATTTTGAATTATTTACCGCTTTTAATTACATTTTTAGAAAATTGAACGTAGTTTAAAACATGTCTTTGGGTCAAGTCACATGAAATGCACCCGTATCCTCGGTACATTTTATTCAATATTTTGGGATTTGGATTTGGGTCGCATGAAATGCACACCCGAATTATAAAGGATGCCTAAAGCGGCTAATGTGTTATTAACTTTGCGAGAGCGCTAAATGGCACGTCCTAAATTCTAAGTATTTTCATAAAGTAATTAAAGAGGGCCACACAGTTTGTGATTTTATTTGGAGCAGTGCACCTCAATTTGTTTTAAAGGCCAACCTAAAAGAACTACAATTTCCTATTTAAGATTATCTCTAAAAGGGCCCTAATTATTTAGCATCATTAATTACTATTATTAGAAAATCTTTCATGGAATTCGAGCTTCAAACTCAAGTCCACACTTAAACAAGAGAAAAACCTCCTAATTCAAATATGCTACCTAGCTTGGAAGGCCCAAAACTCATATTATTATTAAGAAAAAAAATGATCAAAATTGTGCGAATGCATACACCACACTCATGTTTTAGACGGCCCTAAAGCTAACTATGATTGTTACTTAATTCAGGACAGATTAGAAGACTAAGACGAAAGTTCTACATAGTGAATTACCTAATCGCAGCCTGCTAATCAAGGAGCGACACATCAGCTAAAAGAATACTCTTGCAAGTGTGGTTATCCAATGTTGGGGCCTAAATCAATTTAATACCAATACATAGTCCACATTCTATATTTGGGCCTGCAAGTGCGTGTCTATTGTCAAAAATGCAATAATGCTAACATTGTTTGCACATACATGGGAGCTGAGCTAGAAAGTGGACCTGAAGTCAGCCCAACAACGTAATACCCAAGATCGAACCTCCTTTAGAATACCATTTTGAGCCCCTAATGCTTATTTGCAATATACCAACATAGTGTAAGTCTTATTTAAAAGAAAACAAATCTAATTCCATGCACACACTTTATTTAACTCCAAAATTTATAATTTCTTAACAAGGGATGAGAAACGAAATAATTTAATTATGCATTCAAACACTCGTTAATTTATCGTAATTGACATTAAGCTAATTACCAGTTACGCTAAACAAACATGGAAATTTAACTTACTTAAACCAAGACCAAACCCTCATAAAATCAGGTGGGACTTCAAAGAATAACATGATGAGCAAATAGAAAAACCTCACTTAATTTAACTATAAAACATGTGTCACAAGAGTTCACACACTCCTCATCATATTTGTTTCAAAATTCTGCACATTTGAACAGACCTCCTCAGGCTTACACAGCTGTATTTTTTAAATGAAAATTAACAGATCTATACCAACTATAGTAACAGTCAGATTGCTTCGTTTCCTAATTCAAAATCACATAATCTAAGGCAAACTTTATAGATATATGAGGAGACTAATTGACAGTCCAACTTACTTACAATACTCAGCAAATTTGACAAAAATCTTACTAGGAAATGATGAACTACCAAGGTAATACTACATACCAGTCCATGTTCAGAATAAACAATCAGAAATATGAGAGAATTAAACTAAGCTAAATAGTTGTGAAAGTGCAAAAGAACTGAGTAAACTACTGCATTAATACAATTCATGAATCAATCTTCATATCTACACGATTTCCAAATTGTCACTTCACAATCAACATGGTTACTAAGAGTGTACCTGGAATGACAAAATGCAAATGAAAATATGAGGAGTCAGCAATATCAAGTGCAAAATCAGCTCCAGCAACACAGAATCAACAAGGATAACTAATAAAATAGTAAATCCAGCTCAATCAACCCAAATTCAAACTTGAAATCAAGCCCCAAATGCCAAATTCAACTTAAAACCGAAAGAAAACCCACACTAAGTCATCTTAAAGCCCCAAAATGGTTGAAGTTTTCTTCAAAAATAACCAAATGGTAGAGAAACGATCAATGGAATAGTAGAAAATGCATGCTGTTTGTTTTCTGGATTTTTCAGCCTGTTTTTTTCTATTTTTTTAGAATTTTTGTTCTTAATCTCTCAGATTTTAGAATGTATACCCTCTGATTTTTTCAGCTCTCTCTTCCTTATTTAGGCCAACAAGATAGGGCAGTCCTAAGATTCTATTTTTTACCCTTTGCCCCCTTTTAATTTTGGTTTAACTAAGTTAACCCCTAAATCCTTGACTTGTTACCCAAGCAATGCCACCAAGAATTATAAAAAGACATTTAAGCCCCCAACCTAGAAGTTTTTAGAGGCTGCTCAATGCAGTACTAGGGGTGTGCATTCAATTTATCGATTTGATTTTGATCTTTATCGATAATTACTTATCGATTATCGATTTGTACATACGCTTATCGTTATCGTTTCAATAAGGTTTCGACTTTTTTGATTTCGATTTCAATTTCGATTTCGATAACAAATAATCGATACGATTTATCGATATACCGATTCGAAGGCACACCCCTAGGGGTTCCTATAAACACGCCTAACTAATATGGACAAAAAGAAGCTAAAATAAGACGAACACTGTTTATAACATAAAAATTGTGTCAGACATATGCAACGAAACTAAAGTAAGGGATCAAATATATGTCACCAACACTCCAACGGTATTAAAAAAATAAATACATCATCACTGCTAATTCTATTTTCCATTAATTTGAACTTCATTCTCTTCAACTTTAAATATGATCATTCCTTAAATGTGGTAGATGAAATAATTAGGGGTGTGCATTCGATTTATCGATTCGATTTTGACCCTTATCGATAATTACTTATCGATTATTGATTTGTACAACTGATTATCGTTATCGTTTCAATAAGCTTTCGATTTTTTCGATTTCATTTATCGATGAACCGATAACAAATAATCGATTCGATTTATCGATAAACCGATTCGAATGCACACCCCTATGCAGTACCACGAGATTCTACCCCCTCCCCCAACCCAAAATACCGTTTTATCTCTCTCAGATAATATCTAAACCTCTCCCCTCTCTCTTCACATGAGATCCCAAACTTATCCTCTAGAAACTTCTTTCCATAACAGAAAATATTCCTTCCACTAAATTCCTAAATCACCCTTCCAATTCCCTGCTTTCACCTCTTTGGCCACTAATGCAGAGACGGGTCAACTTGACCCAACACTTAGCGGGCCCTTTAAAAGGGCCAAGGATGAACTCAAGGCCCAAATAATAATGGAGGTCCATTTTGGAGACCTAACAAGACACAAGGACCAATTACTTGAAAATTTCTTCCATGACTGAAATTAAAACCCAAGCCTGATTTCCTAATGGGTTACAGTAAAAATATGCATTTAAAAGAACGAGAGGCAATTGCGCGATTAAGTAGACAGTACGCCCAAACTAAATAAAAATCGAGAGAATGCCCATAAGCAAAGATTGAAAAGCTTACGACCAACATATATATACAGAAGTTTATAAGCCATGTTTTAACGTTCCACCAAATTCAAACCCACAAGTATAACTAAAGAAAGATTGGAGTAAAAAGGGAGAGGACAAGATAATTCATGGAGAAAGGAAAAAAGAAAGAAAGAAAAAATAGAAGGATCAGAAAATGGAGACTAAGGGGGCAAAAGTAAAGAAGGTGCCTTAAAGGCCATGCAGACAAAGCGGGTAAACTCTTAACAACTCCGATAGGATTCGACACGGGTATTAACCATATGTTCTTTTGAAGAAAACAAAGGGGTAATACACATTTCAAGCCCTAACATTCACAGAAACTTGAAAACCTGAGGAACCCATTTTCTCTTTAATTTCAGACTTGATGACGACTGGGAGAAAAATAGTGGTGGATTGGGGGTTAAGAAAGAGATGAAGTGTGCCTGGGTGATGTCACGACTCAAATACACTACCAGGCTAAGTCCAGCCAACTAAATTACCAATTACTTCCATCTTTTAATACTTTTAAAAATCTAAGGTTTTCCTCCTATTTTTATGAATGAAAATTCACCACTAGAACTCAAATTTAGATAATAATAGTTAGAAAAAATCTGGTGTGAACCCTCACAGAAACCTGGTGTCACAAGTGCATGAGCAGCTACTGATAAAGACATAAGATACAACTTATGTCCCGAATACAGTGGACAAGAAATAAATAATAAAAATATAGAAAGGAACTACACTAGCTGTGGGTCATCTCGCAAGTTGCAGCTCACCTAGCCCCATAGGTATCCATGCTGCTATGCCAGTAAACTGTTAGAAGTGTACATGAACCTGTGCGACAAAAATGCATAGAAGTGTAGTATGAGTACGTAATCAACGTGTACTTAGTGAGTATCCCTCCTAATCCTGAAGGGGTAGAGACGAGATGACCAACTTTGACATTCACTAGAGGTCATTTATCAATATTCTATAAATGCGAGTATAATCATCGATTTATATATACTACTTCTAATTGTGAAGCCCGGAAGTTAGGTAAGCACCTTCAACAATAAATCAAGGGCTTCCAAGATCTTTCCTTTATTACCTTATCAGTTTATATCCAGCCACGAAGGGCCAATTCCACAATTGCAGTTATTCAATAACAAATAAACATGCACAAATCACGTCGAGGTCGATGGCCCGCTCCAATAGAATACAAATTGTGCACTGTCGAGGGTCGAGCGGCACGAACCATAGATGCATCTATTATCACCGAGGCATTCAGCCCATTCCATAATTAAACATATATCCTGCTCGCGAATCATCCATGTGACGCAGGCACACATAAAAATACATGCTCAAGTAGGAAATTAAGAGCTCGTCGAGTCCTCCAAATAAACATCTTTATCTTTATAACATTTCAGGGAAATTACTATTAAATTTCTTTTTAAATTCCTTTACCAATTAAAGGTTATCTAAACGGTTCAAATTATCAATGAGTTCCCAGTAATCCAAGTATAACATGCTTTCGAGTCCTAGACTACCCGGATAATAGCATAATAGTAGCTACACACAGACTCTCGTCACATCGTGCGTGCGTAGCCCACACAAATAGGAGCACATAACCATTTTACTCACCTATGGGGAAGGTTGCCCCTCACAGAATTAGAAAGGAGACTCACCTCGCTCCTAAGACACACAACTGGCATCCAATATTCTTTCCGAAGGCTTGAACCAACGCACAATGCACCACAACTAGCCAATTAACGACAAACTTATGAGAATATACTCAAATACTTGTTAACAATTCAGATTATACGAATTCCCAACTTCGCTTAGCGAAATGACCAAAATGCCTTCGGGCCCACGTGCCCGGGATCCAAAATTTCTCGAAGATAAAGGTTACCCAAAACCTTAGGAACTCAAATATATTATTTTCTCCTAATTCCATAATCAAAATCCTGGCTAGAATTAAAAATTACAATTTTCTAGGTTTTCAACCAAAACCCCAATATTTACACTAATTTCCATGCTTAATCTCATACATAATCAATGTATTTAGCTTATAATAGGTGGGAATCACTTACCTTAACATTGTTGATGAATATCCTCCTTTGACCCCTCGAAAATTCGCCAAATGAAGTGAAAGAAAAGGGTGAAATGAACAAAATCCGACGTTAAAATGACCCATCTACCTTCTGCAATTTCCGCTTCGGCGGAATTATAACCGTCTATGCGGTTCCGCTTATGTGGATTCTTGGCTGCTTTTGCGGTCCTGGGCTTGGCCCCATTTTCCGCTTCTGCGATGACCTTTCCCGCTTCCGCAGTCCCGCTTCTGTGGACCGCTTGCCGCTTCTGCGGCTCCTAACGACCTAGGCTTTCCGATTCTGAGGTTACCTTACCGCTTCTGCAGTTCCGCATCAGCGGATCAAGGGCCGCTTCTGTGGTCCTTCCCACCCTCGTCCGCTTTTGCGGGGTTGCTTCTGTGGTCCCATTTTTGCAGATGCGAAAATACCAGATACCAGCAAACTTAGCTCTTCCAAAAATTCAATTTTTGATCTGTTAACCACCCGGAATCCACCCGAGACCCCGGGACCCCAACCAAGCATATCAACCAATACCAAAAAATATTACGGACTTGCTCGAGGCTTCAAAGCATATCAAACAACGCTGAATTCATGAATTACACATCAATTCAAGCTTTATAAACTTTGAACTTTCCAACTTCTATTTCTGGTGTTTAAACCTATCAAATCACATCCGATTGATCTCAAATTTTGCACACAAGTTATATTTGACATTTAGGATCTATTCCAACTTCCGGAATTGGATTTGGGCCTCAATATAACAAAGTTAACCCCCCGTCAGCTTTCCAAAAACCTTCAACTTTCTATCATTAGCCAAATGGCTTCAAATGGTCTACGGACCTCCAAATTCACTTCCGATCTTCCCTAATTTTAGAATCGCTATACTGAGCTATTCACAGTCTCGGAACCCCAAACGGACATCGATAACACTGAAATGCACGCCAAGCAAAACTTAAGGAATTTCTTAAAAAATGCTAACTTCCACAATAGGCGACAAAACGCTCATGGGTTATCCAAAACCCGCACCGAGCATACGCCCAAGTCCAAAATTATCATCTGAACCTGTTGGAACCTTTAGATCCCGATTCCGAGGTCTTTTACATAAAATTCATATCCTAGCTCATTCTATCAACTTCAAGCTTTCGAAATGAGAATTCTCTTCCCAAACCAACTCTGGATTTCTCGAAGTTCAATCCCGACCATGCGTTCAAGTCATAATATCTGAAATGAAGTTGTTCATGGCATCCGACTGCTAAACCGGGGGCTAGTACTCAAAAAGACCGATCGGGTCGTACATTCTCTCCCACTCAAATATATGTTCGTCCTCGAACGTGCTGAGAACTGTACTGGAGTAGTCTGAGATCACTGATTAGCACCCCACGTACCCTCCCGTGCTACCAAAACTTAGCTGAGTACCTAAGCTCGATAAATTATGAAATTGTTCCCTTTTATTAAGGCAATTAAGCCTTAGAGCCTGATTCCAACATCTGGAATCCCATGATAGGCCTATTTCCAACACACGACCACCATATCAATCATTGCACATTGTATGCAAACATAACGACATAACTTCGCTGAATTCTTACTTGTAACACTAAAACCATAGGACCACAATGATATTCTCTACTCAATTTAGCCAAACTTTTACTAATCTGATACTCCCATTGCACCCCGTGACATATACAGGTCTTACTCTAACCTTTACCATACTGCCATGACAGAAGAGATGTGCCAACATTCATAATCAATTGCCGATTCAATAACACATCAGGTCTACACTTTTGACAAGGCCTTACCACATTCTGAACCCAGTAATGGTCTTACCTCCATAACATACCTCATATAACTGGATAGTACAGAATCCTAGATCAAGGGATCTTGTCCCATCCGATACAAATTCTCAGGCAATAAGCCATCCCAGAAATTATTGAAATCACATACGATGCTACCATGCGCCAATAGTGCACCAATTCGAATGCAATGCAAATGAACTCTTGGAGGAATTACTATTCCCCCGCACTAATACGGACTTTCCTCAGAAGATAGGAAACAAAACACATTAAAGGAATACCATATAGAAGACTAGACTCGACATCAAACTGTTGCGACGCACAACCCGATCTAAATAACATACCCATGGCGGCGTGCCACCCAATCCATAAATAGATCTCATATAAGGAGATTGCACTTCGAGCTAAATCTTCCCATTACTATAAAAATATAAAATTCGATCGCAAGCACATTAAGTGCATAGTACCATCCTTGAGGAAACACATAGCGCTATAGGCTACAAAACTTAAGCACAACTGAGGTACAATATACAACATAAATATCAAAGCCATCCCGCTCAATACACCTCATTTCTACGCAGATTCTCATCACGTAAGCAATTTTCTCTAATCGTCTCACAACTCATATGGTGCAATACATCATTACCTGGAATAGTTGATGACCAAATAGCACCCCGACCGTTCCTCCATAGGGAAGGCTTGTTGGAACGAACACATCTGGCCTGATATAAAGCCATGTTCACATATATAAATCAATACATCGATCTCAAGCCGATTTCTGATCGTAACAACTTGGCGAATAACCTTTCAAAGGTTCATGGTAACTCTCTTCTCCTCATGACACATAAGAATATCTGTTATAACCGGAGCAACTTCCCCAGTTCATAACCTCATAAACAAAGTACCCTCCAGGCATAGTTCCTCAAACAGAAGTTAATACCCCAATCCTTATATTTGCTTAACTCTTTGGTCAGCCAAGTGACTACATCCACTCTTACACAATCTTCCTGTGGGACATGCTCCCACAATCTTCTAAAATAAATATCGTGTCTGCTCATTCCAACTATCAGTCGCACCAATGCAGAAAAGAGATCAAGAATCTTTAACCTGGATACAAGACCTTTTTAACAAAACATCGATCTCAAGTAACTCTGAAGCCAATACCAATTTATTCTAATCATTGAACCCTTTCCTTGCTCATCTGAGCCTGTGATATCCTTGCCAGCCCAAGCTTCAACATTGATCCTTACTTCGAATTGTCCATGCTACCCAATGCACCCAATGTGCCAAAATACGATAGAACACAATTTACATCATAGCTCTGAACTCATTAATGTCATAACACTTCGTCATATAAGAACTTGCACTACACTCACTTCAGGAGAATCATAGAAACGCACAGGTAAATTCCCATAACTATTGAATATGCAACCCTGCAAGTAGTGGTCCAAGCCACCATAACCCTTTCCTGAATCTGCTTATGCACAACGAGCCTTAGAAATAGAAGGCTTCTAAATAACATCAATTGCGACGGTTGACAAGCCTCACTCATACCGCCACAAAGCATACACACAACTTGATCCCACTGAATGAACTCATCTCAAATCCCAACAGGCCAAATTCAACTATGGCTATTCAATCCCTTTCCTTCCAGTTTATCCTTGAGTGCTTTGGAAATAGTACCGATTCTCTTCAACACATAACACACCCCATCAACACTCATCCCGAGTGACCTTGAACCAGGAGACCATGCTGTCTCAACACCTACGAACCATTTTGTACTTCCCGATTGCTACATCACAAGACAACCATTATGGAACATTCTGTGCCACTTCTCATAAGCTGCCTTCCAAGTTTGATCCTTAGTTATGCCTATAAACTCGGCATTATTAGGCACCACACTTTACCCTCTTGAATTTAATAGGACCGTTACTGAGAGCCATCCGCTCCGACTTCCCGAATATAATCGGCTACATAAATCTCATAGCATAGGGTTACCCTCTCGACGAGGCATCTAACAGAAGTACTCCTTTAAAACCTGCTTCCATATAAGGCATAAATCCCGAATTCTTTCCCAAGTTCGAACATGAGCCTGTAAGGCCAACCATAGCACATCCTTAACAATTCCTATGCTCACATTACTACTTATGATATTTTTCCATAGCTGAGATGACCCCTCAGTAAGCTATTAGAAAGAAACTTCGCGATTAGGTAACCATGCAACCCAAATCGTTGGTGGTGGGACTCTACCACTTAGCTTAAAGTCATTATTACAAAATTCTAGAGTTCACCATTCTTAATTTCTATTGACATAACCTTGCGCAATCATCTACCACAAATTCTTAGAATTCTCATGCAATTCCCTATCTTTCATATTCTGATTCATCATCCACCTTCGCAAAAGCAATCGCTGGCATTCTTGATATCTTACAGTAGAGACTCAATTTGGTACTCTAATTCATTAACACCATTCACACAACAATCCCCTTTGCTGTATATCCAATAGAACTCTTCGCAGGAGCCTCGCCAACCATGCGACTGCTAACTTGCTCTCCGGAATACCCCACTTGTCGAAATCACTCCCCAACATCTTCCAACACTGCTGAATGGGGTACCATTACTAGGACATCAATAACCCATCCTGAGTTCGAGCTCACACTCCAGCTGCACGAGTCCATTCACCCCTCACGGTCATCCATTAAATATGCGACAACATCCTTTCACTTCAAAGTCTTGCTACATATTTCTTCACTTCAAGCAGCCCCTTTCCGTCATATACAATCTCCTACCGCATAACAACACTATGCGTCAAATTAATCTACCGACTTCGATTGCCTGTTGCTGAAATCCCCACTTTAAATTAGATCTAAAAGCGCCAATACCCAAGTACCGATATTCTTAAGTCGTTCCAAATTCCCCTAAGGTGCATAGTTCTCTCATTACCAATCCCCCACTCATCTCCGTTGCTCTCCCACTTTGGGCAAACTCACTTCTTCAATCAACTACTCGGCCTGTGCTTCCTCAGCCTGACCCTTTAGATGTTTAGAACTCCATTGGACACCTTCAACATGTCTTTTTCATCTCTTGCTGCTCAGTGTTGTCTTCATAAATTTATCTTCATAGAACTTGAATCCATAGTTTTTAACAAGACCCAACCCTTTCCAAATGTCGTCCTTATGAAATCACGGCATTTGCAGTACTGATTCAGTTCGGAACCACCGCATCCTGCGATATCTGATAGTTGCATTTCCAATGCCATTTCATAATATCTTGCCCCAAGGGCTGATCATAGAAGATCATAACACCGATAGACTTAATACGTCCAATTAGGAAAACAGCACCCCAATAGAGGAGAGAATTCCTTCACGCTTGCAATTACCACGCTTCATTACTTCCACTAATCCACATCTGACCATCCTTGGTTCGATTGACTTCCCCTTGCCTGGAATAAGATACTACATCCCGTTGATTATATACTGAGTATACCTCCCTTCAATTCATTCACTGCCCCGACATTTGGCCAAACATCTTACAGTTACAACATCGCAGAATAAACACTCGTAAGCATCATGGTAACTTGTGCCTAGCCTCAAGGCTCTCATAATTTCTGTTACCGAGCTGAATAATAGAACACCCTTCCACAAGCGACTATCATAGTCCAATTAACTATACCGGGAAAATCATCTCGCACAACATTCGTAGTGCCATTTCAATTCTTCAAATCTCGATTTACGATAAGCGCTCACATCGCGTAAGATTGAGTGGAAAGGAATCAAAGGTATAAGTCTCAGAGAAATTGAATTGCACGACAATGAAATCAAGAAGGGAAGTACTCCTAACAGTCCTGCAGCCTCCCGAAGATAAGTACAGATGTCTCCATACCGATCCGCGAGACTGTACTAACTTGCTCATGACTCGTGATACCGACGGGAACCTAGTGCTTTGATACCACGTTGTCATGACCCAAATTTACTACGAGTCGTGATGGCGCCAGACACCGCTGTCAGGCGAGCCAACTAAATTACCAATTACTTCCATCTTTTAATACTTTTAAAAATCTAAGGTTTTCCTCCCATTTTATGAATGGAAATTAACACTAGAACTCAAATTTAGATAATAATAGTTAGAACAAATCCGTTGTGAACCCTTCCAGAAAACCGGTTTTACAAGTGCATGAGCAGCTACTGATAAAGACATAAGATACAACCTTTGTCCGGAATACAATGGACAGGAAATAAATAATAAAAATACAGAAAGGAACTACACTAGCTGCGGGTCATCTCGCAAGTTGCAGCTCACCTAGTCCCAGAGGTATACATGCTGCTATGCTAGTAGACTGCTAGAAGTTTACATGAACCTATGCAACAATAATGCACAATAGTGCAGTATGAGTACGTAATCAACGTGTACTCAGTAAGTATCCCGCCTAATCCTGAAGGGGTAGAGACGGGACGGCGAACTTCGACACTCACTAGAGGTCATTTGTCAATATTATATAAATGTGAGAATAATCATGGATTTATATATAATAATTCTAATAGTGAAGCCCGGAAGTCAGGTAAGCACCTTTAACAATAAATCAAGGGCTTCCAAGGTCTTTCATTTATTATCTTATCAGTTTATATCCAGCCACGTAGGGACAATTCCATATTTACAGCTAGTAAATAACAGATAAACATGGGCAAATCACGTCGAGGTCGATAGCCCGCTCCAATAGAATATAAATTGTGCACTGCCGAGGGTCGAGCGGCACGAACCATAGATGCATCTATTATCATCGAGGCATTTGTTCCGTTCCATAATTAAACACATATCCTGCTCCCGAATCATCCATGTGATGCAGGCACACATAAAAATGCTTGCTCAAGTAGGAAATTAAGAGCTCGTCGAGGATAATCCTCCAAATAAACAATTTTCTCTTTTTAACATTTAAGGGAAATTACTTTTAAATCTCTTTTTAATTTTTTTTACCAATTAAAGGTGATCTAAATGGTTCAAACTATCAATGAGTTCACAGTAATCCAAGTATAGCATGCTTTCGAGTCCTAGACTACCCGGACAATAGCATAATAGTATCTACGCACGGACTCTTTTTACCTTGTGCGTGCGTAGCCCCCACAAATAGGAGCACATAGCTATTTTACTCACCTATGGGGTAGGTTCCTCCTCACAAAATTAGAAAGGAGACTCACCTCGCTCCGAAGACTCCTAACCGGCATTCTACATTCTTCCGAAGGCTTGACCAACACATAATGTACCAAAACTAGCCAATTAACGACAAACTAATGAGAATATACTCAAATACTTGTTAACAATTTAGATTATACGAATTCCCAACTTTGCTTAGCGAAATGACCAAAATGCTCTCGAGCCCACGTGCCCGGGATCCAAAATTTCTCGAATATAAAGGTTACCCATGACCTTAGGAACTAAAATATATGATTTTCTTCTTATTCCATATTCAAAATATTGGCAAAAATCTAAGATTACAATTTTCTAGGTTTCCAACCAAAACCTCAATATTTATAGTAATTTTCATGCTTAATCTCATATATAATCAATGTATTTAGCTTATAATAGGTGGGAATAACTTACCTTAACATTGTTAATGAATATCCTCCTTTGAACCCTCCAAAATTTGCCAAATGAAGTGAAAGAAATGGGTGAAATGAACAAAATCCGACTTTAAAATGACCCCTCTGCCTTGTGCAATTTCCACCTCTACGGAATTATAACCACCTAGCAGTTCCGCTTTGCGGTCATGGGCTTGGCCACATTTTCCGCTTCTGCAATGAACTTTCCTGCTTCTACAGACCGCTTGCCACTTCTGCGGCTCCTAACAACCCAGGCTTTCCGCTTCTACGGTTACCTTACCGCTTCTGCGGTTCCGCATCAGCGGATCAAGGGCCGTTTTTATGGTCCTTCCTGCCCCCGCCCTCGTCCGCTCCTGCGGTTTTTCTCTTTGCTTCTGTGAGTCCGCTTCTGCGGTCCCATTTCCGCAGAAGAGGAAATACCAGATACCAGCAAACTCAGCTCTTCCAAAAATCTAATTTTTGATCCGTTAACCACCCGGAATCCACCTGAGGCCCCCGGGACCCCAACAAACATATCAACCAATCCCAAAACACATTACGGACTTGCTCGAGGCTTCAAAGCGTATCAGACAACACTAAATTCATGAATTTTACCTCAATTCAAGCTTTATGAACTTTTAACTTTCCAACTTCTATTTACGGTGTTTAAACCCATCAAATCACGTTCGATTGAACTCAAATTTTGCACACAGGTTATATTTGATATTTTGGATCTATTCCAACTTCCGAAATTCGATTCCAGTCCCGATATCAAAAAGTCAACCGCCCTGTCAACTCTCCAAAAACCTTCAACTTTCTATATTTAGCCAAATGGCTTCAAAATGGTCTACGAACCTCCGAATTCACTTTCGATCGCACCCCCAATTCCAGAATCACTATACGGAGCTATTCACTATCTTGGAACCCCAAACAGACATTGATAACACTGAAATGCACGTCACGCCAAACTTAGGGAATTTTTTCAAAAATGCTAATTTCCACAATAGGCGCCAAAATGATCCCGAGTAATCCAAAACTCGCACCGGGCATACGCCCACGTCCGAAATTATCATAAGAACCTGTTGGAACCTTTAGATCCCGATTCTAAGGTCGTTTACTTAAAATTCACATCCTAGCTCATTCTTTCAACTTCTAGATTCTGAAATGAGAGTTCTCTTCCCAAACCAACTCTTGATTTCTCGAAGTTCAATTCTTACCACGCGCTAAAGTCATAATACCTAAAATGAAGCTGCTCATGGCCTCCGACTGCTGAACGAAGTACTCGTACTCAAAATGACCGGTCAGGTCGTCACAAGTGAAGTTTGGGCTTGAACAGGGTGGCGCCACCACCGGAGAAAATTTGGGCGGCGCTGGGGTTTCTGCGATATGAGGGGTTTGGGGGATTCGAGGGAAGATAGTTGTGTATTGGGGATGTAGAGGCGAAGAGGAAGTTGTGGTAAAGATTTGGGGCGATTTTGGAGAGTCGCCGCCGCCGTATGGCAATTTCCGACGGCGGCTGGTGGTTGCAGAAGATGGAGAAGTGAGAGATGTGGAAGATGAGATCGGTCCTAGGTTTCTCAGACATCTTTATTTAATTGGTATCGAACTCAAAGAACTGTTGGATGATGAGTAACGATTGAACGAGATTGTTTTAAGCTTGATGAACTCAAAACGACGTAGTCTTGGCTTCGTACTACGTATTTTGAGTGGTGTAGGAGATCAGGAGATTGGACCGGGTTGGGGCATGCTTGGGATCGTCTAAATGATTTAATTAATTGGGCTGGGAATGTAATGAGTTTGGCCCAAAACAAAAATCTGATTCTTTTTATTATTCTCTTTTCAACTTTAAATCAAATTAATTCCTCCTCTTTTTCTTTTCTTTCCAAAATTTTAATAACATCAAAATTAGCTCCCGGAACTCTTAATTAACTAAAAAACTTAATTAAACCTAATGATGATTAACACAATTAATTAAAACAAATTAACATAGAAACTGCTCAAAAAAGAAAAAATAAAATTAAAAGTGCGACTTACACTATATTTTCTGATTTTTCTATTTTATAAAATAATCGAATTCTAATTAATTCTAAAAATTCAAAGCTAAATCCTAAATGCACATGCTAAGTATTTTTGTATTAATTAAAATGCACACACAAAAATGCATAAAATGCCACAAAATCCACAAAATTGCAAACACTAAAAAAAATTATTTTGTTTTGAATTTTTGAGAGTAATTCATATAGGTGCTCACAATTATTTATTATTATTATTATCACTGTGTCTTAGTACTCACATTACTTTATGCACCATGTGTGCAGATACATGAATAGCAGAGTTCGCACCTGAGCACTGATTTCCTTCAAGACCAGGCAGCAAGTTGGAGTTAAGAGGTAGCTATTGACGTCCACAGCCCCTTGTCTCCCCTAGTTTATGTCATTTGAGTTCCTTTAGACATATCAGATCTTTTATTTCATAGACTTATAGAAAACTCTGTAGTAGCTCATGACTTGTGACACCTCGGTGTGGGCTGTGTCGGGATGGTTTCCCATGTTATTATTGCTATTTCCAATTTATTTGCTATATTGAGCATGTGTTAGAATTGTTAATGTTAATTAATTTCTTTAAGAGAGGTGTTTGTGTTGTTCGGTCGGCCTTTTCTTCATGAGAGGCGCCATCACGATTGTGTTCGGAAATTGGGTCGTGACATGCAGAAACTGTCATAAGAAGCAATAATATCTATGGTGACTTTGGTCAGCTTCTCAGTTACATCCTGCATGGCCCTGATCCCTTGCCTACTTGTGGCTTGGAGAGTGATCCTCAGCTTAGCCATGTCTGCTCCAGTTTCCTTGGTTACTACCCTGATCTTCTCCATCTGCTCCTGCATAGAGGTTAGTGATTCCTTGATACCCACAATGTTTTGCAGCATCCACAACAGCTGATCTGAGGAAGAGGATTTGTCGGCTTCAGATTTGATCCCCCATATACTCTTAGGAGGGATGAAGTCTGATGTTTTGTCTTTCTTATGCCATGTTCCCTCAATTAAGGTATATCGCATTATTGCAAAGCAGTCTTGTCATTGGTGCTGGAGATAGTTTTAGGACCATAGAGAGACAGATCCACTTTCATAACTTTCAAGATGTGAGAAATTAGTAAACCATAGGGCAAATTGTTCGTAAAATATGAGACATTCATGATGCTTTGAATCTTGTATTGACGTACATAGTAAAACTAGTTGATAGCTTTTCCATTTACCAAACAATACAGAAAAAACACATCTGTGAGAGACAGGGTACTCTATGAACCAGTACGTAGTAGCAAAGTGGTAGCAATAATGTGGGCTAGAACACGGTGTTCAAATTTCAATTTTTTTCGACCTACATCAGGGGGGTTTCAGAAGAAAAAAAACCGTTGGCTTCCTCAAAGGACACTTCAAAAGTATATGGCCAAGAATGTTGCATAAAGATAGTGTACCCAACAAACTTTGTTGCAAATATTTTCTCTAACTGATAAGAGTCAAGAATGATATGAGTTCCTAAAACCGTGGATTCCAGATAGTCTTTATCATTCACAAACAGATTTGCATAAAACATAAGCACATGCTCTTCATAGACAGTATCACCAATAGTAGCAAATAGAGACAAGTTTCTAAGTTTCGAAAATAGACATAACATCACAGTGAGAGTTTTGCATGCACTTTAACTTACAGTGCAGCTAAAAGCAATTAGCTTTCCTTTGAAGGCAACAAACCTAGCCTTCTCTTCAGGGCCATCTAAGTTCATCTTGTCTTCAGGGCCAAACTCTAAACTTTCAGTTTTTCCCCTATTCTGAGAAGATTGTCTAGGGATGGACTCCATTGGTCTTTTTCCTGCCTTCTTTTGGGAGACAAGAATGTCTTCTTGAGAATTAATGAAATTTTCCTTGGTCAGTAGATGGTCTGTTCTTTTTGAGGATTCTACATCAACAGGATCATCTTTGGTTTTCTTGAAGCGATGGCTTTTTCTGGCATGGAGGAGGAAGGAGAGGATATGATTTTGGCCATGAGTAAAAGAAAATTGAGAGATAGAGATTGAGTTTCTTTGAGAGAATGGTATATATGATCGAGGGAGAAGGGGTTAAAAAGGGTCTGAGAGGACGTCTTGACTTTTGGAGAGACGTGTGAAGGACAACTGAAAAGTTACCTTCTGCAAGCCCGCCGTCAGTTCACAATTAAAATACGTACAGACTAATAAAGTACTAAAAATATTTTTGGGGCAAAAATTATGAGAAAATATATGGACAAAAATTAAACTTAGACAATTATGGAAAATATTAAGCATAGTTATACGAGAATTGTACAAATACCAATTTTATTATGAAGGAAACAAAAACATTCTTCAAGCAAAGGTTTTGTAAAACTATCCGCTAACTGATTTTTAATATTTATAAATTTCAACACAATATCACTTTTAGCAACATATAAAATGATGCTTAATCTCAATATTCTTAGCCCTAAAATGATGCACATAATTTTTTAATAAATAGATAACACTAGTATTATCATACATAATAGGAACACAGCTAAGACGTGAATCATAATCTAATAGTTGATGCATAATCCATAATACTTGTGTACAACATGTTCTTACTAAAAATTATTCAACTTTAGTAGTAGATAGGGCTACATAGCTTTGTTTCTTATTGTGCCAGAATATAAGAGATTTTTCAAGTAATTGGCACATTCCACTTGTGCTTTTCCTGTCAATTTTATCCTATGCATAATCTCCATCTGAGAAACCTTTAAGATAAAGTATCTAAAGTTTTGTACCATAATCCATAGTTGACTGTCCTTATAAAATATCTAATAATACCTTTAACAACAGTCATGTCACGACCCAATTTCATTACAGATCGTGATGGCGCCTAACACCATTGTCAGGAAAGCCAACTCTATGTATTACTGAAATTCTCATTTTACTTTACCAAAACAGTTTCAACAATTTGTTCATTTGAATAAAAAATAAGTGATAATCAGCACGGGAAGGTGAATATGAAGTTAAACAATGATTTCAGACCACTCCACTGCAGTTATCTGCATGTTCGAGGACAAACATATATTTAAGTATGAGAGAATGTAACGATCCGACCGTTCATTTTGAGTCCTAGCTCTCTATTCAGCAATCGGAGGCCGTGGATAGCTTCATTTTAGGTATCATGACTTGTGCACGTAGTTGGAATCAAGTTCTAGGAAGTTTAGAGTTGATTTGGAAAGAGAATTCTTATTTCAGAAGCGTAAAGTTGAAATAATGAACTAGGATTGGAGTTTTGAGTAAACGACCTCGGAATCAGGATCTGAAGGTTCCAGTAGGTTCGTATGATGATTTCGGACTTGGGCGTATGCCTGGTCCAGGTTTTGGATAACCCGGGAGCATTTTGGCGCCGATTGTGGAAGTTTGCATTTTAGAATCAATTTCATAAGTTTGGCTTGAAGTGCATTTCAGTGTTATCAATGTCTGTTTGGGATTCCAAAATCTTAAATAGCTCCGTATGGTGAATATGGAGTTACGAGCGCGATTGAGAGTGAATACGGAGGTCTGTAGGTCATTTTGGAGCCATTTGGCTAAAGATAAAATTTTGAAAGTTTTTGAGAAGTTTGACCGGAGGTGGACTTTTTTATATCGGGGTCGGAATCCGATTGCGAAAGTTGGAGTAGGTCTGTAATGTCGAATATGACTTGTGTGCAAAATTTAAGGTCAATCGGACGTGATTTGATAAGTTTCGGCATCGAATGTAAAAGTTAGAAATTTTAATGTTCATAAATATGAATGTTGGCGCAGTTCGTGATTTCGACGTTGCTTGATATAATTTGAAGCCTTGACTAAGTTCGTGATATGTTTCCAAACTTGTTGGCACGCTCAGACGGGGTCCCTAGGGGCTCGGGTGAGTTTCGAGGTAGTTTCAGACCATTTCTAGGACATTTATAACTACTAGTTTTTGGCTACAATAGTATTATATGCGATCGCGGGGAATTGGTCGCGATCGCGGTGAGTAAAATGTGAGAAACGGGCCAGTGAATCGCGATCGCGGAAAGCCTTTTGCGATCACGTAGAGTAAATATTCTGCTGCACTGACTCGATTTCGGAGGCTCATATCTCACGATCTATAAGGAATTTTAAGATAATATAAAAATAAAAGTTATAGCCGTTTGTGTGCAAAAAGTAAACCATTAATAAAGAGGTATGGCTGTTATACTACAGGGTGTCTGGGAAGATAAAGAAGAAAGTTGTGTTACACATGGGCTGATTTTGACAGATTATATCTAGAAATATATAAGGAATTAGGAAGTGATCAACACATGAAAGTTGTAGATATTTGAGTCTAGTTTTCAGAATATTTAACCATTTATCATTTAGAGTTGTGTGCAAAGAGTTATGATAATTCTACTAGAGGCTGTCCGCAAGGTTGAGAAATTATTCTCCGCGATCGCGAGGAGTAAATTTTGGGCTGGAAAAATTATTCACCGCGATCGCGAAGCATTTTTCGCGATCACGATGAGTAAATACTTGGGCAGAATGGTATTTTAGCATGTTTAGCTCATTTTTCTTCATTTCTTCAAAGCATGGACGATTTTTGGAGAGCTTCAAGAAGGGATTTCGTCATCTATGTTAAGGTAAGTTACTCCTACCCATTTCCAAGTTAAATACAAGATTATATCACGGAATTAGACCTGAAAATTGTTGGAAAGTTGAGATTTTTGGAAAAACCCTAGAAACTTGATAAATTAGATTTTACCACGAATTTGATTATGGAATTAGGAGTAAATTATATATTTGAGCTAGTGAAGCTATGGGTAGAATATATCTTCGAGAAATTTCGGAATCCAGGCATGTGGGCCCGAGGTCATTTTTGTCAACTTTTCGATCAGGGTTAAGAATTTTTATAAATTGGATTATAATGAGTACCTTAGCATATATTAATGGATTTACATAATTATTGGCTAGTTTTGAAGCGTTGTGCATCGATTCGAGTCTTCGGAAGGGCGTGGAATGCTTGTTATGGATCTTCGGAGTGAGGTGAGTCTCCTTTCTAACCTTGTAAGAGGAAATTGTCCCCATATGTGAAATAATTGATCATATGCTCCTATTTGTGGGGGCTACGTACGCACGAGGTGACGAGAGTCCGTGTGTAGCTACTATTATGCTATTGTCCGGGTAGTTAGGACCTAAAAGCATGTTATACTTGGATTATTTACGAACCCATTGATAGCTTGAATTACTTTAATAACTTTGAATTAGTAAATGTATTTCTAAAAGGATTAAACTTCATTTCTTAAAATTTGTTAAAGGAGAATTGGTTTTATTTGGATAAATATTCCCTGATAAGTTCTTAATTTACTGATTGAGCATGTATCATTATGTGTACCTACGTCACATGAATGATTCGTGAGCAGGGTATGTGTTTATTTATGGAACAAGCCGAACACCTCGATAGATTAAATCGATGCATCTATGGTTTGGGCCGTTCAACCCTCGGAAGTGCACAATTTACATTTCTGTTGGAGCGGGCCGTCGACCTCGGCATAATTTGCGCATGATATATATTATTTTCCTGAGAATTTTAAATGTGGATATTATATTTCATGGCGTAATGTAAATTGATTAGATAATGAAGAGTAAGCCTTGAAAATCCTTGATTATTTTTTTAAATTGTTTATCCATTTTCTAGCTTCGCGAATTAGAACTACTACATGTCAGCACTTGATTTTTTCCCTAAAACAAATTATTCCAAAAACTTCAAATAATTGATTTCTTTATTATTTTATATTTTTTTGTGAATCTTGTTGAATTTCGTGTTAATTGGTTGCATGATAATTCATGTTAAAAATACAAAAATATGCATTTTCATTGGGAATTTAATTTCACATTTTTAGTATTAATTACGTATTAATTTGCTTTAGAATAAAAGTTAAAGAAAATCACAAAAAATAGATCTTTGCACTTTTAATTGTTAACTGCTACATTTATCTTTTAAGTATAATTATAAGTAATTTTAGGAGTTGAATAGTTTAATCTCGAATTATATTAAGTATTGGTTTTAATTTTATAAAATCAGAAAAATGCAAGATAAAAATATAAAAATATACAGAATGGAAATGAAATACCAAAAAAAAGTGATCAGGCCATCAGCCTTGGGCTAAATTGAGCCGAAAACCCTTCAAAACACCCCAGGCCCAAACAAAATAACCTCAATCCAATCCCAAAATCTGGTCCATCATCAGGTTTGGTAATCATTGAAACAATGTAGTATTGTGGTCAAGCTACGTCAATTTAAGTTTAAAAATTAAAGAAAAAAAAATCTTGGCCATTCATCTAATCTCATCCAACAACTCTTAATTTATATTTATATATAAATGTCCATTTATCATAACCCTAACAAATTCATCTTCTTCTTCGTATTATTCATCTCAGCCGTCTCTGTCATAACTCCGCCTGACCTCTCCGTGCTCCGCCGCCGGAAATCGCCTCACAGCGGCGGCCGACATCCCTTTCAGTCCAAACTAACACAAAAAGACCCCCTTTCCTTCCTCTTTTCGACCCTGTCTTTAGTTTCCCTCAAAACCTTGCCTAGCTCCTCGAACAGTGACAATTCCTTCGCCGGAACCCTACCGCCGACGAACATCACCACTTCCAATGGCCACCAAAATAACACACCAGCTTCCTCTTTTCATCCTCTTTCCAAATATGCATATGGTATCCTTCAAATCCCGTCCAAAAGCAACAAATATTAAATCAAAGATTCTCCGGCCAAGATCCAAAGTACGCCAAATAGTCTCAAATTTACACCCTAGGTTCGCCTGACTATCCTCTACCCAACCCCCATACCCACTCACTTCAAATCTGCCTGGAGCTATTCAAATATCTATTTTAAATTTTTCTGGCCAAGAATTCTAATTCAATCTTTGTGATTTCGGACCGTAAAATCCCTAATCACATGTTTTCTTTTGAAAACATACGATTAGGGATGTTACTGTGACGACCCAAAGGGTCATCACTTATTTTATTAATCATTTCGAGCTTCTGAGGCTTTGAAAACCTCATTCCATGTTGTCTCGATTTACGTGCACGATCCGAGCATGTAGCCGGAAAGATTTTGTGATAGAAAATATGAATTCTATGAGAAATTTGGATAAAAATGATATTAATATTGATATGGTTGACTTCGGTCAACATTTTTGGTAAACGGATCCGGACCCGAGATTGGATGGTCCCGAGAGGTCCGTAGGAAAATATGGGACTTGGACATGCGTCCGGAGTCGAATTCCGAGGCCTAGAGCCCAAGTTATGAATTTTTATGTGAAATTGTTTTTGATGTAATTATTAAAGGAAATAAATTAATTGACCTTGGTATCGGGCTCGTATTTTGGTTCCGACGCCCGGTACAAGTCTTAAATATTATATATGTGATTTCTGTAAAGTTTGGTGACATTTGGATGTCGTTTGAGATGTTTTGGACCTTGAGTTCCAAGTTAAGAAGTTTTGAAAATCAAAAGTATGAAAATCATGAGTTTGAGGCTTGATTTGATTAAAACGAAGTGATATTGGCGATATGATCGCACGAACAAGCCCATAATGTGTTTTTGAGGTTGTGTACATGTTTGGTTTGGAGCCCGGGGGGCTCGGGTAAAGATTTGATAGGCCGTTGGATGAAATTCTGAATTTTGAACTGCTGGTTTTTTTCACCCAGCCGTTGGCTTCGCAATTGCGAAGAATTTCTCGCAATTGCGAAGGGGACAGTGTAAGGCAAGGCTCGCAAATGCGAACCTTGATCGCAAATGCGAACCTTGATCGCAAATGCGAAGCCCCATTGACCCAGCCTTGTTCGCAAATGCGAACAATTGTTCGCATTTGCGAAAGTCCCCAGAGCCTATGTTCGCAAATGCGAACAATAGTTCGCAAATGCGAACATTTCCCATACTGCCTTGGTTCGCAAATGCGAACCGTTGTTCGCAAATGCGAACACTCCATTATACAGCATGTGTTCGCAAATGCGAACATTTGTTCTCAAATACGAACATCCTTTTTGACTGCCAGTGTTCGCAAATGCGAACAAATGTTCGCAAATGCGAACTTCCCAGCCTTAGCTTATTTTTCAAACTCCAGAAATTGGTCGGGGTTCGCAATTGCGAACTCATGTTCGCAAATGCGAACACAGAGACCTGAAAACCACGAATTTCAGTCATTTCTTCACATTTTTCAAAACCAAAACACCCATTTGCGATTCTTCAAGGAGTTCTTCTTCATCAAAACGATTGTAAGTCACTTTTTACTTAATTCTTTCAATTCCTAACATCATTAAACATGTTTTTCATAAGAAATCAAAGATTTTCATGGTAAAATTCTTGTTTTTGTTAGAAAATAGGTTTTTCATAAATTAGGGAATTGGACCTCGAATTGAGGTCCGATTTTGAAACAAATTATATACATGAACTCGTGGGGGATGGGTAACCGGATTTTGGTCCTAACCCCGAATTCCGACCATGTGGGCCCGGAGTTGAAATTCACTATTCTGGGCAGAATGTTGTAAAAGTTGTATTTGGTCTTAAGAATTAGTTTGTTGAGTAGAATTGATGATATTAAATCAATTGTGTATAGATACGGTTGGATTGGAGCCGAATTGAAAGAAAAGACATTTCCACGGAGTGAATTGCTCATAAGCATTCGAGGTAAGTGTTTGTTCTATCCTAGCTTGAGGGAATAGGATTATGTGTTATGTGTTATGTGATCGAGTGCGGTGTATGGGCTGTGGTGACGAGCATCCATACACTGGCGTCTAGTATGACCGTGAGTCGATGGAAAATGATTATTTTGAGATATATATATATATATTACATATGAATTGTTATTGTTCTCCATTGTCGGGACTTGTTGTGAAGATAATTATTGATTGCCCTTGATGGGACGGTTTATGAATTACTGTTTCTTTCTTTGCCCTTAACTGTGAATGTTATTTGGGTGAGGAAGAGTGATAATGCACGAAGGGTGATGCCGTGCCATGTTTAGTTATTTATGCACGAAGGTTAATGCCGTGCCATGTTTATTTATTGATTATGCACGGAGGATCATGCCGTGCCCTGTTATTGAACCATGTACGAAGGATCATGCCGTACTATGGATGTGAGGATGAGAGTAAAAGCACGAACGGTGATGCCGTGTACTTTATTTGTTTATTTGGTGAGGATGAGAGTAAAAGCACGAAGGGTGATGCCGTGCAATCTGCTTGCTATTTCTTGAATTGATATTACTTGTGTTTACATTATACTTTGTTTTTCCTTGTGAATTTATTAACTGTGGTTAATTGTTGAATTCTTTAAGATATTCCTTATCGTGTTAATACTTGATTATTTCTTGTTATTTTGTGGTACACATATATATATATTGAATTGCACAGGTTTATGTGAGTGTCTGGTCCTAGGCTTGTCACTACTTCGCCGGGATAGGCCAGGCACTTACCAACACATGGGGTCGGTTGTGCTGATACTACACTTCTGTGCGTTTTTGCACAGGTCCAGGTTACGATCAGGAGCAGCAGCAGCAGTAAATAGATCGCGTGGGAGTTGATCATATTTGAGACCGAGGTAGCTTGCAGACGTCCGCAGGCCCGGCGTCTCTCTCTTTACTTATGTTATTAGCTGGAGTCTCTTTGTTCCGAGACAAACAGAATTATGTTATATTTCTTTCAGACTTTTATGTGTAGCATTGCATAGTAGTTCGTGAGTTGGTGACTCCACGTCTTGGGTAGAGGATTTCAGTATAATTTTCACTTTGTAATTAGTTATTTCTATTTCGATAAAGTATTCCGCATTTATTTAATTAAAAATTGTATTAAAAACAAGATAGTATGAATACAGTGGCTTGCCTAGCTACCACGAGTAGGCGCCATCACGATCCCGATGTTGGGGGAAAATCCGGGTCGTGACAAGTTGGTATCAGAGCTCTAGGTTACATAGGTCTCACCACTCACGAACAAGCTTAGTAGAGTTTGAGAGGTAGGTACGGAGACGTCTGTACTTGTCCTCCAGAGTCTATTGAGTTAGGAAAGAGTCTCTCATTTGTTCTTTCTTGTCGTGCGACTTGTTCCTCAAATACCGATTGAATTTCTATTCTGTCCTTTCGCAGATGGTAAGGACACGCGCTTCTTCATCCGTCGATCAGCAGCTTGTGCCCCAGGCAGCTCCCGTGAGGGGCAGGGGCCGAGGCCGTGTGGGAGGCCGTGGTAGGGGCAGAGCTCAGCCCCAGGCAGCGATTCCAGAGGTGGAGTCTCATGTGAGATTGGTGAGGAGGTTCCATCCCCAGCAACTCCAGTGGGACCAACTCAGGTCCCAGGGGAGGTCTTATTTACCTCGGATCTTCGGGAGGCTCTGGTCAGAATAGCAAATTTTATGGACAGTGTTGCCAGTGCAGGCTTATTACCAGTTGCACCAGCCACTTCTCAGGCTGGAGGAGGGGTCCTGACTTCTGTTGCACATACTCCGGAGCCAGTAGCTCCCCATCCTCAGGCACCAGTAGTTCAGCCAGCAGTGGCCACTCAGTCAGGCACCACAGTTCAGACCGGAGATGGAGCGGCCATGACTTCTGATGCTTTATGGAGACTTGATCGGTTCTCCAAGCTATTTACCACTACTTTCAGCGGTGCCACATCAGAGGATCCCCATGACTTCTTATTCAGTTGCCATGAGATTCTCAAGACTATGGGGTTGACTTTTGTACCTTCAGACTTGCAGGATCTGCCAAGACTTGGTGGAGAGATTATTGCTTGACTCGACCAGCACGGTCCCCAGCTTTATCATGGGATCAGTTTGCGGAACTATTTATGGAGAAGTTTCTCCTTGTTACTCAGCGGGATGTACTTCGGAGGCAGTTTGAGCGTCTCCATCAGGGCACTATGACAGTTACACAGTATGAGACGAGATTTATCGACTTGGCTCGTCATGCAGTGGTGATACTTCCCACCGAGCGGGAGAGGGTCCGCAAGTTTAAAGATGGGCTTAATCATCCGATTAGACTCCAGATGGCTATGGGCGTGGGGAGCGACATATCATTTCAGGAGGCAGCCAATGCAGCATGCAGAGTTGAGATGGCTCTTGCTAGGGGAGGCGGTTATTCTTCGGATAAGAGGCCTCGTCATTCAGGTAGATTTGGTGGCTCTTCCTCTGGTAGCAGAGAATCCTTTGATAGAGGCCAGTCCTCCAGGCCTTTTCATTCCGCCCTTCAGGCTTCACAGGGTGGATCAGGTGATCGTGGTTTTCGGGGGCATTATTCAGACCACTCTCCTATTAATGCTCAGCCTCTTCAGAGTGTTCGTGAAGGCCATTCAGGTCATCAGGGCCAGCAGCCCTATCAGTCTAAGAGTTGCTACGGTTGTGGTGACCCAGGTCATTTTATCAGGAATTGCCCTCTAGCAGCGGGCAACTCTCAGCAGCGAGGTCCTCGTCCTATGATTCAGACCCCAGCTGACCCTCAGCCTGCCCAGCCAGCCAGAGGCGGGGGTAGAGATTATAGAGGTGGAGGTCGAGACCGTAGAGGTGGAGACCGTCCAGCGAGAGGTAGAGGTCAGCCAGTTGATGGTCGTCCTAGAGACGCAGCTCGGAGGGGAGGTGCAGATCCCCGATTCTATGCTTTACCAGCCAGGCCAGAGGCAGAGGCATCAGATGCCGTGATTACAGGTACTATTCTTGTGTGTGGCAGAGGTGCTTCAGTATTATTTGACCCTGGATCTACATATTCCTACGTGTCTTCCTACTTCGCACCGTATTTGGCCGTGCCCAGCGATGCTCTGGATATTCCAGTTTATGTGGCTACACCAGTGGGTGACTCCATCGTAGTCGATCGGGTGCATCGTTCGTGCGTAGTTATATTTGGGGGTCTTGAGACCCGTGTTGATCTGTTGCTCTTGGATATGGTAGATTTTGATGTCATATCGGGGATGGACTGGTTGTCCCCATACCATGCTATTCTTGATTGTCATGCTAAGACTGTCACCTTAGCCTTGCCAGAATCACCCCGACTAGAGTGGAAAGGTACCTCAAGCCACTCCGTTCGCACCGTTATTTCCTATGTTAAGGCTCGACGTATGGTCGAGAAGGGGTGTCTAGCTTATTTGGCTTATGTTCGTGATTCCAGCGCAGAAGTTCCTTCCATTGAGTCGGTCCCTATTGCACGAGAGTTTCCTGAGGTTTTTTCTTCAGACCTGCCCGGCATGCCACCCGACAGGGATATTGATTTCTGTATTGATCTGGCACCGGGTACTCAGCCCATCTCTATTCCACCCTATCGTATGGCCCCGCCGGAACTAAAAGAGTTGAAAGATCAGTTGCAGGACCTTCTTGAGAAGGGTTTTATCAGGCCCAGTGTTTCCCCCTGGGGAGCACCTGTATTATTTGTAAAAAAGAAGGATGGCTCGATGCGGATGTGTATTGATTACCGGCAGTTAAACAAGGTGGCTATCAAAAATAAATATCCACTGCCGAGGATTGATGATTTGTTTGACCAGCTCCAGGGAGCGAGGGTTTTCTCTAAGATAGACTTGAGGTCAGGCTACCATCAGCTGAAGATCAGGGCGGCTGACATTCCTAAGACAGCCTTTCGCTCTAGATATGGGCATTATGAGTTCTTGGTCATGTCCTTCGGGTTGACCAATGCCCCAGCAGCATTCATGGAGTTGATGAATCGGGTATTCAGGCCTTACTTAGATCTGTTCGTGATAGTCTTCATAGATGACATCCCGGTGTACTCCCGCAGCCAGGAAGAGCACGAGCAACACCTCAGAGTGGTTCTTCAGACTCTGAAAGATAACTAGCTATATGCCAAATTTTCTAAATGTGAGTTCTGGCTGAGTTCGGTAGCATTTCTGGATCACGTGGTGTCTCGTGATGGTATTCAGGTAGATCCGAGGAAGGTCGAGGTAGTGTAGAGTTGGCCCAGACCGACCTCGATTACTGAGATCCGTAGCTTTCTGGGATTGGCAGGGTATTATCGCCGATTCATTCAGGGATTCTCTTATATTGCTTCACCCTTGACTAAATTGACTCGGAAGGGTGTCCCTTTCATATGGTTCGAGGAGTGCGAGGAGAGCTTTCAGAAGCTCAAGACAGCACTGACCACAACACCAGTTTTGATTCTGCCGTCAGCTTCAGATCCTTATACTGTTTATTGTGACGCATCTCGTACATGGCTCGGAGCGGTATTGATGCAGGATGGTAAGGTTATCGCTTATGCTTCGAGGCAATTAAAGATACATGAGAAGAATTATCCAGCTCATGATCTTGAGTTAGCAGCAGTGGTTCATGCCTTAAAGATCTGGAGACATTATCTATATGGTGTGACATGTGAGGTGTACTCTGATCACAAAAGCCTACAGTACTTGTTCAAACAGAAGGAGTTGAATCTACGACAACGGAGATGGTTAGAGTTGCTAAAAGACTATGATGTTACTATATTATATCACCTAGGTAAGGCCAATGTGGTGGCCGATGCATTGAGTAGAAAGTATGCCAGCACGGGTAGTCTTGCATATATTCCGGTCAATTAGAGACCATTAGCTCTAGATGTCCAGGGCCTTAGCCAACCGGTTTGTGAGATTAGACATTTCCGAGCCTAGCAGGGGTGTTAGCCCGCACGGTCACTCGTTCTTCTTTATTAGAGCAGTATCCGTGAGAGGCAATTTGATGATCCTCATTTGCGTGAGTCGAGAGATACAGTACAGCAGCGGGGAGGTGCCACACAAGTAAATCTAGATGATGATGGGGTATTGAAATTGCAGGGTCGAGTTTGTGTGCCCAATGTCGAAGGAATTCGAGAGTTGATCTTAGCAGCGGCCCACAGTTCGCGGTATTCTATTCACCCAGGTGCCGCGAAGATGTACCAGGACTTACGGCAACACTATTGGTGGCGCAGAATGAAGAAAGATATCGTTGCGTATGTCGCTCGGTGTCTAAATTGTCGGCAGGTGAAATATGAGCACCAGAGACCTGGTGGTGTATTCCACAGGATTGAAATTCCCGAGTGGAAATGGGAGCGGATCACTATGGACTTCGTTACTGGACTTCCTTTGACTCGGAGGAAATTTGATGCTATTTGGGTCATTGTTGATAGGTTGACCAAATCAACACACTTTATTCCAGTATCTGTCTCCTACTCGTCGGAGAGGTTAGCGGAGGTTTACATTAGGGAGATTGTTCGTCTCCATGGAGTGCCAGTATCTATTATCTCTGATCGGGGTACGCAGCTTACCTCGCGGTTCTGGAGAGCGGTCCAGCAGGAGTTAGGCACCCAGGTTCAGTTGAGTACAGCATTTCATCCTTAGGATGGATGGCCAGTCCGAGAGGACTATTCAGATTCTAGAAGACATGCTTCGAGCCCGTGTTATTGATTTCGGAGGCTCGTGGGACCAGTTTCTGCCATTAGCAGAGTTCGCCTACAATAATAGTTACCAGTCTAGCATCCAGATGGCTCCGTATGAGGCGTTGTATGGTAGGCAATGTCGATCACCAGTTGGATGGTTTGAACCGGGAGAGGCTCGGTTGTTGGGTACAGACTTAGTTCAGGAGGCCTTAGATAAGGTCAAGACTATTCAGGAGAGATTGCGTTCAGCTCAGTCTAGGCAAGACTTATGCGGATCGTAAGGTTCGAGATGTAGATTTCATGGTTGGTGAACGAGTATTGCTCCGAGTGTCGCCTATGAAGGGCATGATGAGTTTCGGGAAGAAGGGCAAGCTCAGCCCTAGGTATATTGGTCCATTTGAGATTCTAGACGAGTGGGAGGGGTGGCTTACAGACTAGCTCTGTCGCCTAGCTTATCAGCTGTGCATCCAGTTTTTCACGTATCTATGCTTCGGAGATACCACGGCGATCCCACACATGTGTTAGACTTCAGTACTGTCCAATTGGACAATGATCTATCTTACGAGGATGAGCCGGTGACTATTCTAGACCGGCAGGTTCGACAGTTGAGGTCGAAGAGTTATCCTTCTGTGCGTGTTCAGTGGAGAGGTCAGCCTCCCGAGGCATCGACCTGGGAGTCCGAGTCTGATATGCGGAGCCGCTACCCACACTTGTTTCCTGACTCAGGTACTTCTTTCTTTTGTCCGTTCGAGGACGAACGGTTGTTTTGGAGGTGGAGATTGTGACGACCCAAAGGGTCATCACTTATTTTATTAATCATTTCGAGCTTCTGAGGCCTTGAAAACCTCATTCCATGTTGCCTCGATTTACGTGCACAATCCGAACATGTAGCCTGAAAGATTTTGTGATAGAAAATATGAATTCTATGAGAAATTTGGATAAAAATGATATTAATATTGATATGGTTGACTTCGGTCAACATTTTTGGTAAACGGATCCCGACCCGAGATTGGATGGTCCCGAGAGGTCCGTAGAAAAATATGGGACTTGGACATGCGTCCGGAGTCGAATTCTAAGGCCTAGAGCCCAAGTTATGAATTTTTATGTGAAATTGTTTTTGATGTAATTATTAAAGGAAATAAATTAATTGACCTTGGTATCGGGCTCGTATTTTGGTTCCGACGCCCGGTACAAGTCTTAAATATTATATATGTGATTTCCGTAAAGTTTGGTGACATTTGGATGTCGTTTGAGATGTTTTGGACCTTGAGTTCCAAGTTAAGAAGTTTTGAAAATCAAAAGTATGAAAATCATGAGTTTGAGGCTTGATTTGATTAAAACGAAGTGATATTGGCGATATGATCGCATGAACAAGTCCATAATGTGTTTTTGAGGTTGTGTACATGTTTGGTTTGGAGCCCGGGGGGCTCGGGGAAAGATTTGATAGGCCGTTGGATGAAATTCTGAATTTTGAACTGCTGGTTTTTTTCACCTAGCTGTTGGCTTCGCAATTGCGAAGAATTTCTCGCAATTGCGAAGGGGACAGGGTAAGGCAAGGCTCGCAAATGCGAACCTTGATCGCAAATGCGAAGCCAGCCTTGTTCGCAAATGCGAACAATTGTTCGCATTTGCGAAGGTCCCCAGTGCTGCCTATGTTCGCAAATGCGAACAATAGTTCGCAAATGCGAACATTTCCCATAATGCGAACATTTCCCATACTGCCTTGGTTCGCAAATGCGAACCGTTGTTCGCAAATGCGAACACTGCATTATACAGCATGTGTTCGCAAATGCGAACATTTGTTCGCAAATGCGAACATCCCTTTTGACTGCCAGTGTTCGCAAATGCGAACAAATGTTCGCAAATGCGAACTTCCCAGCCTTAGCTTATTTTTCAAACTCCAGAATATGTTCGCAAATGCGAACACAGAGACCTGAAAACCACGAATTTCAGTCATTTCTTCACATTTTTCAAAACCAAAACACCCATTTGCGATTCTTCAAGGAGTTCTTCTTCATCAAAACGATTGTAAGTCACTTTTTACTTAATTCTTTCAATTCCTAACATCATTAAACATGTTTTTCATAAGAAATCAAAGATTTTCATGGTAAAATTCTTGTTTTTGTTAGAAAATAGGTTTTTCATAAATTAGGGAATTGGACCTCGAATTGAGGTCCGATTTTGAAACAAATTATATACATGAACTCGTGGGGGGATGGGTAACCGGATTTTGGTCCTAACCCCGAGTTCCGACCATGTGGGCCCGGGGTTGAAATTCACTATTCCGGGCATAATGTTGTAAAAGTTGTATTTGGTCTTAAGAATTAGTTTGTTGAGTAGAATTGATGATATTAAATCAATTGTGTATAGATACGGTTGGATTGGAGCCAAATTGAAAGAAAAGACATTTCCACCGAGTGAATTGCTCATAAGCATTCGAGGTAAGTGTTTGTTCTATCCTAGCTTGAGGGAATAGGATTATGTGTTATGTGTTATGTGATCGAGTGCGGTGTATGGGCTGTGGTGACGAGCATCCATACACTGGCGTCTAGTATGACCTTGAGTCGATGGAAAATGATTATTTTGAGATATATATATATATATATATATTACATATGAATTGTTATTGTTCTCCCTTGTCGGCACTTGTTGTGATGATAATTATTGATTGCCCTTGATGGGACGGTTTATGAATTACTGTTTCTTTCTCTGCCCTTAACTGTGATTGTTATTTGGGTGAGGAAGAGTGATAATGCACGAAGGGTGATGCCGTGCCATGTTTATTTATTTATGCACGAAGGTTAATGCCGTGCCATGTTTATTTATTGATTATGCACGAAGGATCATGCCGTGCTCTGTTATTGAACCATGTACGAAGGATCATGCCGTACTATGGATGTGAGGATGAGAGTAAAAGCACGAAGGGTGATGCCGTGTACTTTATTTGTTTATTTGGTGAGGATGAGAGTAAAAGCACGAAGGGTGATGCCGTGCAACCGCTTGCTATTTCTTGAATTGATATTACTTGTGTTTACATTATACTTTGCTTTTCCTTGTGAAATTATTAACTGTGGTTAATTGTTGAATTCTTTAAGATATTCCTTATTGTGTTAATACTTGATTATTTCTTGTTATTTTGTGGTACACATATATATATTGAATTGCACAAGTTTATGCGGGTGTCTGGTCCTAGGCTTGTCACTACTTCGCCGAGATAGGCCAGGCACTTACCAGCACATGGGGTCGGTTGTGCTGATGCTACACTTCTGTGCGTTTTTGCACAGGTCCAGGTTACGATCAGGAGCAGCAGCAGCAGTAAATAGATCGCGTGGGAGTTGATCATAGTTGAGACCGAGGTAGCTTGCAGACGTCCGCAGGCCCGTCGTCTCTCTCTTTATTTATGTTATTAGCTGGAGTCTCTTTGTTCCGAGACAAACAGAATTATGTTATATTTCTTTCAGACTTTTATGTGTAGCATTCCATAGTAGTTCGTGAGTTGGTGACTCCACGTCTTGGGTAGAGGATTTCAGTATGATTTTCACTTTGTAATTAGTTATTTCTATTTCGATAAAGTATTCCGCATTTATTTAATTAAAAATTGTATTAAAAACAGGATAGTATGAATACAGTGGCTTGCCTAGCTACCACGAGTAGGCGCCATCACGATCCCGATGTTGTGGGAAAAATCCGGGTCGTGACAGTTACGTGTCAGGGACCTTGAAAGATTCTGACAAAAATGGACGGCTGGAGTCTTCTTTGCATCTGTAAGTTCTATCCCTTATGAAAATCCATAAAAAACGGCGGGTGGAGGGAACCAAAGACGTTGACGATCGATTCCTTCAAAGGGAGCTGTTGCCAACAAAGTCTTTTTATAAATCTGTTTTGGTTAGATTTAATTTGTTTAATTTCTATTTTTTTTCTTTGATTCTGATTTGATTTGATTAGTGAATAGTTCAAGTATTAAATGATTCATGTTAGTTATCAGTTTAATTAGGGTTTGATTGCAAGTAATTTGATTTAGTAATATAGATTTTTTTTTAATTTCTATTCAGGTTTTTCAAAATTCGATTAGGACATTTTTGTTGGTTAATCTTGAAAATAAATTAGTTTAATTCATTTTTAATTAATAGATTAAGGACGTTAATTGTTCATGCCTGTGGTAGTTAAAAGTAGAATTTAGTTTAAATTGTTTTAAATTTCTTATTTCTGATTTTTTGTTTTGATATGATTTCGGATTATTTGTTTCAATTGTAAATTTGTTATAGCTGAGTTAAAATGGGTTAATCATAGTCAGTCTTAACTAAAAAAAAGAATTGGGGTTTAATTGATGGGGTTGGGTTTGGGTAGCAAATCTTGGATGTTTTAAGGTTATTTTGGGAAGGGAAAAGGGATTTTTAATCAAATTTGGTAATTCTTGAAATGAAGTAAGGGTATTATAGGAATTGTAATGGGTATAGGACCTTCTAGATTGAGCTTTAGTATAGGTTTCAATAAAATAGGCATAGTTAATTGTATAACAAGTTAGAAAATAAGGGGTAAAAAATAAAAATACAATAGGAGTAAGGAGTGAAATGAAAATATGAAATTATACCCTAAATTGGCCTATAAATAGGCATTCATTTGCCTTGTTTCACAAGTTTTTGCATCAAAATTTTCCCTCCCCAATTTCTTCTCCAAACTTCATATTTGATTTGAAATTCAAACCCAAAAAATTCAAAAACAATACAAAATCCGTGAAAAACCAAAAAAAAGGGAGATCACTGTTACATTGATTTGTAGATGAAAATATAGTTATATTGCTAGTTCTATTCCATACTAGGACTATTCCGAATTTCTAAAATATTAGTGTTCATTTGGAGCAATCGTTTCGATTTTGTTTGGTTTTGAGCTTTTCTTTCATAATTGAGTTGGTTCTGGGTTGGTTGATTGCTGTGCTTAGCTATTGTTGCTGATCCTCTCTTCTTCTTCTTATTCTTCTTCTTCTTCTTCTTCTTACATTTCCTATATCCAGGTACATATTCTGAGACTATCTGATGTGGCTTCATCTGTTGGAAAATTGAAATAAAATTGAGGTTGTTGCTTTGCTGTGAGAGTGCAATTTTTAGTGATTTTGCTATGTTTTGATAATGTAATTAAACTTGGACTATTTCAAAACCCATGACTGTTACTTCATGTATTCGATTAGGAAGTAGCTTAGTAGCGAATCAATATTGCTATCTCATGTATAATATTTTTGACTTGCTGGAATTGAATCAGTTTAGTATAGGTTAATATGAAATTGTAGGTTAATCATGATTACATTTAGTATTGCTTGAAGTTAATGTATAATGTTTACCAATGTTACATAAGTCTGAGTATGATATAGTCATTGTGTTTGTGTGAATTGACATGACTACTAGCAATTAAGTAACTATTGAAGTTTAAAATGGAATGAGTGGACAATAATCATCATTGCGTGAGTAATAACTGTAAACTCGTCCAAGTTCGATATCCTATAGGCACAAAATTTTAATTGATCCCGCAGATTTAGTTTGTTTGTGTTCAATTACAATTGTGGATAATAGAAATTCACTCATGTATATAATAGATCAGTTTAATTGAAATGCAGGTGATTTTAATAATTGAGTATTTAGCTTAAATGTGTTAACCAGGCCCAACGTTTGGCTCAATAGGCAGTCCTAAATCTAATTGAATATCTTTCACATTCCTTAAGGCGTATCACAATCCTATACTAAATATTAACTCATAAATTGAGCACTAATTGACATGTGAGTATGTGTATTAGTTTAATTTGGTTCGTAACATTTGGACTCTCAAAACTGACCCAATGCATACCATTGAATGCTTACATAATTATGTGGCTTCATTCTAGAATTGGGCCCATTTTGAGCCCAAAGGTTGGCTGTTTCATGGACATAGGCTGCCCAACTCATGTGATTGAATTGCCTTCTGTTTGGGCCAGCTTTAGGCCCAAAAATGCTAGAAGGCGAACCTCCCCCCCTTAAAATAACATTAGGAATAGGGGAAATTAAATCGCAAATGTAAATTTAGATTTCGAATTAGGTAGCGGATTCAAGCTAAAAGGGTCTTCCCTTTTGTTTGAATTCGAACTTGAATTCAAGGCTCGAATTTATAATTGTAAGTTAATTGGCCTTTTAGAGACAAATAACAAATAAAAAATTTAGTTTGCTTTAGGTTGTCCTTCTAATATAATGAGATGAGCCTCGCTAAAAAAAACTCATAAATTGCGGGGCCCTAATTAACTACTTAATTAAAATACTTAGATATTCGGGACGGACCGTTTAGCAAATTTCACAGCCCTCCCAAAAAGATAACAACACATTAGTCTCTTTAGACACGATTTTAAGTAATCTTACCTTCCTAATACGGGGTAGCATTTCATGCGATCCAAATCCAAATCAGAAAACGTTGAATAAGAATATGTTGAGGATCCGGGTTCATTTCATGTGAAGTGATCCGAAAGCACGTTCTTAAACGACGTTCATTTGCTTACATAAAATAATAATTGACAACAACGATAAATAACTTTGAAATTGCACTGTAGGCTTACCATGTATTAAAACCAAATATTTTAGCCAAATATAGCAGTTAAGCGACCGTGCTAGAATCATGGAACTCGGGAGTGCCTAATCCCTTCGCCCGGGTTAACAAAATTCCTTACCCGGATTTCTAGTTCGCGACTGTAATAAAGAGTCAAACCCTTTCCTCGATTCGAGATTCAAACCGGTGACTTTGGACATCATAAATCTCCCAAGTGGCAACTCTAAATCTCTTAATAAACGAATCCTGTTTTGATTGTCCTTTAATTGGAATAACTCCTTTTATTATATCCTTCACGAAGTGTAGTAAGTTCGGCAAAAGGGAGGTGTGACAACTCTGTCAACTGTGCTGGGGAAAAGAACCCAGAATTTTGGTTGAGAGTTCAAGAATTTGAGCTCAGTAAAATTGTTATAAGTGGCCTTATTTGATTTTGATACATGTTAGATGCCTTACGTGTTAAATGTTTTACCGCTTTAATATTTGTTGGAATTGTATATAAACTATCGTGAATCCCTCCCACTTTCTGAGTCCCCTACATTATGGAGAAGGGTGCACTACATGTAGCTTATCTTCTATTAGAGTCTTTTTCCCAATTTAGAATGAAGTTTGGATAAGTTGCAAAGTCAGCGGAGCTTCTGTATCCCCGGTACGTTGCCTCCCCCTCGGCCTGAGTTGTCCGCTCGGGTAAGCCAGGTCTAGACCAATAAAACTAGGTGTTAAACCTAGAAGAATAATAAATTCATGTCGGGTCCCTAGTAGGACACTTGTTTGCATTACGTGCATTTTGACTTAGGGGACTTAACACAGGGGTTGGGTCCGTCTAGGACAGGTGACCCGAATTGAAATGACCATCTTGATGCAACTTACGTGCTACTTGGATTTATATGCTCGGCTCTGCATGTTGACCGGCTTATTTACAATGAGTGAAAAATTGTGAAAAAATAGCAGTGTTAGGATTAAGGGAGGATAACCAATTATTATGAAAAAACCAAATGCCTAGTTAGTACCGAAATGCTGCCGGATTTTTGAAAAAATGAACAATGAAAAAAAATAGAAAAAGAGAAAATATTTGAAAAGAATAATAGAAATAAAATCATTGGTTCAAAAATAGTTTTGATTTTGGCCAATCAGCCCGAACATTGCTGGTTTGATTCTCACCGGATGTGAGATACGTAGGCAACCCTCATCGGGTCCAACCATCCTTTTTTGCAAAAATAGCCAAAAATGTCAAAAAAATTAATTTTTGTTATAAATAAGTCGGGTGATGCCATTCTTATTGAAAATAAGTCGAATGTCCCTCAGAAGGACGTCGGAAGGCCACTTTTGCAAGAACAGCCACCCTGAGTCATTTTTTAAACAAATTACGAGCATGGCCTTAAAATCACCCTTTCGGAAGTGCTAAAGGGCCGTATCCGCAAAATCAAGTTTTTTTATCTCGATAAAAATCTTACAAAAAATAGCCACCTTGTTAAATAAGCCATTACATGGCCAGTTTTTACTAAAATAATCACAATCGACATTAAAACTTTATCAGTCTTGCGTTGGCCTATGGCGATGCTGAGTGATGCCCTACGGGCCCCAAGATGTAAAATTTTGATGTATTTTTAATCGTCGAGTGTGTAGCTTCTTAAACAAAAATTTTGCAAAATAGCCACTTTTTCCTTTTAATCATTAAATTCCTTTAAACTAATGTGCATGATGAATCCAAACGACATCAAAACCTTCCCAGTCCTGAGTGGAAACTGTCACGCCCCAAATTCGAGGGACATGACCGGCATTTGACCGGGTATCCCCAGTCAAGGGGACCTGGGTACCTTTCCTATACCACGTGTTATCCCTCATTCTCATTACCTAATAACCAAGCTATTTATAGGATATGAACTCCATTAACTAAATTTTTATAAACATAACAATAATAATTTCCATTAGAAACTTCATTCACCATAATAAAGGTATTCCAATTTTTATACAACATTGCCACACATAAATATTTTTCTTTTAAATTACCATGCCCGATACTACCCATGACCTGTCTACAGAGCCTCTAGATACAATTAAAGAATAATATAGAAATGCCGGCAACAAGGCTGCGGCTATACCTTATACACATCAAATAAGATCCCAAAATAGAAAGTGGCGTGAGCCACATAGGGCCCCGAATGGAAAGGGGCTCGCCGAATCAGCTGACGGTAAGTGATGAGGAGCTACGGTCGGTTGACTGGATTACCTACTATGGATCCACCTACAATCATAAACGAATGTAGCGCCCCCAACGAAAGGGACGTCAGTATATTGGAATTGTACTGGTATGTATGAACAAACTTTGTCCCAAGTAAACTCAAGCCATAGACAAGTAAGTCATGATAATAGAAACAACCAACAAATACGTAAAGGAATAACAAGACAATCCAAACAAATTTTCAACACTTAACTTTGTTTCAAGTAGTCCTCAACCCATATACAAGTAGAAAGCAACAATAGAAGCAACAATTCAATGGCGATTTCGATTGCTTTCCACCCTTATTACCTCGGCCACCCTTATTATCTCGGCCACCCTTATCACCACAACCCACACCTTATTACTTCGTGTGGCGGCACGCAACCCGATCCCATCGTACAGTTACAATTCACAAACAGCACAACAACCATCAACAATTCACAAAGATCAACAACAACACTTCTTAAGAACAACCACAACAATTTACTAGTTTACATAACCATCAATACCATTTTCATTCATTTTCAACAATTCATATGCAATTTATGTCACCACAATAATTTCCCACAACAATCCAAATATGTTATTACCGCAGTTGTTTCAATTGCATCGTCTATGATTTTCCTTTCATCATTTGTTTCTCAACTCTTACCATATAACATTTTTACACTCATGCATTTAATTTATTGTCAATTACTTTAAACCATTAAACCACAAATACTCAATCAAACCAATCAACACCCAACAAACCAAGCACAATAATTTTACAACAATCCACATAGATATCACACACAAAGTATTCGTATACAAAACAAGGTAATTTTACAAAGATCAAAGTTAGCCATACATACCTCGATTGAGCTTTCCTTAAGTTATTACAACACTCCAAAAACTCTAGCAATTCCAATCTACTATGATACATAACAAAACTAAACACATATTAGAAAGATATTCATGAAACTAGCTCATTTGAACATTTTATCAAACACTAGTTGAGCATCTTGATTTCGAATCCCCTTTTCGAGACTTCTTTCATTCCCTAACTGAATCTTTACTTATTTATGTTAAACAATCTTCTCACAACCTAATTTGTACATGCATGTATACACAACACTAAAATACCCAAGAATCATACCTCAATAACCCATCTTATACTCTAAACTCGAAATTGAAACCTAGGGCATAGAATCTTACCTCTTAGATGAAGAACTTGTGATTGGGTTCTTCAATTCTTGAATGTTGACGCAAGATTTTGATGGTTTAGATGTTGGGTTCCTCCTTTTCTCTCTAAAATACTCTCACATTTCTTTAAAATCATTAGAAAATGACCCCAAATAAAGCCCCAAGGGTTATATATCGAAATGGGGCCGGTTTATGAAAAAAAAAAACCCTGCAATGTCAATTCAACTATAGCATAATGCACCGCAGAATGGACATGCGGGCTGTAGAATGCACCGTAAAATTGGTGGCCAAAAATGAGCTACACTGGTTCAATCTGCGGTCAAAATGTGGACTGCAGAACGAAAATGCGGACCGCAGAGTAAAAATGCGGATCGCAGATTTGACCTGACACGGGATGGCTTTTTCCAGCCTTTGGTAATTTGATCATAACTTTGTGTAGGAATGTCCAAATGACGAACGGTTTCAAGCGTTGGAAAGTACACTCAAAGGGATTGCATTTGATATGCTATTCACCACATAAAAACTTATACATAATTATATATGCTCCTTTGAAGTGGAGCCTTGTGCGAATCTATTTGGAATTTCAGCCTATTTCGAAAATTTTCCCATTTGGAGTACACCTAGGCTTTCAATTGGACATCACATCACTTACCATAAGACTTATACTCATATTTACCAAGTCTAATTGATGTCCACCATGTTATTAGTATATAAAAATATTATAATAAGCCTGTGTGACACTACAAGATCCTAACTTAGTGAAATTTTTCGGGGCCTTACATTCTCCCCCCCTAGGATCATTCGTCCTCGAATGAGGAGTAGAGTCTTCCTAAAATACATTAACATCACCCATCTCTTTTCTAACCTACCTCCAGTCTCTAAATTTTCACTAACTCCCAAATTTTTCAGAAATTTCGGCAGAGTTTGCTTTGTTACTAGGCGTATCCACTTGCCAGAGAATCACCAAATTCGTCTCAACAACACATACACAATTATACATAGCACCACAATGTATATATCCACAATCCTAATCCTAGTATTACAAGCACTACATTAACATATGGATACCAGAACATGGACTGCACAGTTTTATACCAAAATACCTATATGGTACATTCCTAGTCAAAACTAACTGGTATTCATTCAAACAAAAATACTTTCCTTCCACGACACATTTATCCTTCCAGACGACATTATCGACTTACAAGAATTGTCATGACACCTTCTCAAAAATAATATCAACTCCCAAACATACATAACAAGGATGATAGATAAACATCTTGCATGAGATAACTATCCACTGACTTTACCTTTTGATAACTTCCACTGTACAATTTACACTCCACTGGATATTGCAATTCATGATAACAACAATAACCCACAATTCCATAACTTGGCATCATACCATTAAGGATGTCAGTTCATAGTAAACAAACAATCATGTGTTCATAGTAGTCCTTACCAGCCATTAATGTAATCGCAAAGGTGTTCATCAACAAGAATATAATTTCATTTCAATCAACAGTCCATATGAAGTCAAGCCATCATGAGTCTTGCTAGTAGTGCATCATATAGGATATTACCATGATCATATGGTTCAGTCAAGTCAATTCATACCCACATTTTTTTCATCACTATCTTCTTAGACATAAGCATATGGAAACACAAAGTACATGAGGAACAGTTACGGGAAATATCATACACCTATTGCAACCTAATGTGTAATACAGTCATGTTACCTTTATTATCAACTCACATAACATTTTCAGGGGTACACTCACACTAAACCCTTGATGACCCTTAATAATTACCCTAAGATGTGATACCATAAACTGACCATAACATTATCTATCCAATATATATGTGATCGCACTATGAAGCTTTGTCTTTGACTTGTCTGAACTTACAATACCCAATGGATATAATACAACGAGGAACAACAGTGTTCACGATCAGGCTGGAGTTCTTCAAGAATCCATTAATGCACTAAGTAGAGTACTTTATGAGGTCGTATATTAAGAGACACAAAATGTTACTACTAATAATACTGACATGGTTAATCACTATGACTACCTCAATTAATACACAAATGAGGCATAGGAGTAAGTAGCACATGGGATATTGGAATCATTAAGGAGGAATACTCAAGTACATGAACAACTTATTTTCTAGAGTGTAGGGAAAATCCGTCGACCCCGAATAGAAATACTTTGGCACCTTGAATGTGATATGGGATTCAAAATACATGAAGTTAAATTACACTCTTAACATTACTTGATGCACAAAATCTACGCACAAGCCTATAAGGGTGAAAATAATTGAACGCTTATAAGATTACCATATTCTAGACAACTTAACACTTCTTGGTAATTGATTATATATGTGAAAACTAAAAATTACGACCATTTTTCTTTCAAATCAACATTTTCATGATATGTACTAAAATCTGAAGTCATCTAATCTCAACCTTTCATGAGTGAAACTCAATAGCTAGGAAATCTTGATATTGGGACAAAATCATGAATTGGTTAGATGGTTCTAATAGTTAAAACGACGCTCTGGGGAGAAGGAAAATAACACTCATACCCAGCCAAGAAGGTGAGATACCAAGGGTAGTAAAACTCTCTGCACATGACAATGACATAGTCCATGATTCTAGAAATTCAAGGTGTAAAGAAAACCAAACTCAATGAGACAGTGCACAATAATCACTGAAGGTTTGCAGATATTCATGATGAGATCTCCATAGGTTTTGACTTGAGAAAGGAAGTGTCATAGTGATACATAGAAGGGCATGTTCTCTTATGTTGTCGTACAAGTGCAGGGAACTAGCATAATAAATTCACTAAACAAGGAATAAATTTAACACATTATGGAGACATTAAGAGAAAATAATCATTGGTTATAAGTTGGACACACTTCTACTATATTAACTCCCCTCTGCAATACATGACCATACCACGAGAAACCACAATACTAGGACAGAGTGAGCTACTTACTACGAGATGTCCCAAGTGGGCACAAAAACCATGGCGACACAAGATATCTACGATGGGATGTGAGGATCTCAATTTTTTAGAGAGACTTTATACACACGGTGACCATTTCGATTGATATGCACTCATATTATAGGCACTGAGATGTGCATATATGTTACTAGACAGTGAAAAGGTTTCATGATGATACTCATAAGAGAGTAGATTGGTTGATCAAGCCATATAAGCCACACACAACTAAGTAAAAGAGTGACTCGAGAAGGATCACAAATCTTGGATACTTTGCATGGAACTTGACACCACATGTACAAACTTTACGATGGTGCATGTATAGGCACAAGTGAGCAGATGTTGTCCATTTAAATAAAATGTTTCTGTAAGAAATTCATCGGGAATAGTCCTTTGTTGAGAATTTAGAAAAAGCAAGTGGGAAGTATCAATAGTGCTATAACCCAATTCTGGAACATAATTATAGAGCTCAATTCCATAGTAGGTTGTAAATACTAGTATTGTGTTCGGGAGACTTTGTAAATAATACGTCTCATTCAAAGAGCAGGTGCATGAAATGTTTTGTAATTCAGATTCTTTTTAAGAACAAATCCATGCAAGGACATGTCACGCCCCAAATCGGGGGACATGACCGGCGCATGACCAGGTAGCCCCAATCAAGCGGACCTGGGTGCCTTTCCAAACCCACACGTTACCCCTGTATTGTTCGTTACTTATAAACCAAAGAATTTACAAACTTATAACTGAAATCACACTTTTAACAAACATAACAACATGTTTAACTTCTTAACAAGTTTACAATTTACAACACCCGAAATATATTTACATAAGACCATAATCTTACAGTTTACTGTCTACGGAGCCTCTAGGATACAAAGGATGATACAATACTTGCCGGTAACAAGGCTTCGGCTATACCTTACACAAAAATCAAAATAAAATCTAAAATAGAAGTGTCATGGGCCACGCAGGGCCCCGAGAGGAAAGGGGCTCACCAAAACCGCCAGTGGAAGGTAAAGAATGCTACTACCGATGAACTGAAGTGCCTGCTACGGATCCACCTACAATCATAACATGAATGTAGCATCCCCGGCAAAAGGGACGTCAATACACTGGAATTGTACTGGTATGTAAGGACAAGCTTTGTACCAAGTAAACTCAAGCCATAAACAATTAAACCGTAATAATAGGACAACCAACAGATACACCAAGAAATAACCAATAGAGCCAATCACGTTCCCACAATTACTTTGTTTCAAGAAATCCTAAGCCCATGTACAATTAGAGATCAACAAGGAAGGTAACAACCAAACATACATGAAAAGCACAATCAAGTCAAACAAAGGGGTAATCAGTGCCCCACAGGTTGCAAACTCTCATGTTGTCTCCTTTTACAATTTCACATCAATGATTTCACAATTGTATTCATATCAATTTCAGTGGCGATTTCGATCACTTTCCACCCTTATTACCTCGGCCACCCTTATTACCTCGGTCACCCTTATCACCCTAACCCACACCTTATTACTTCGTGTTGCGGCGCGTAACCTGGTCTCACCGTACAGTTTCCAATCACAACAATCACAAACAACAAACAAGAGCACTACACAAGATCACAAACAAGGGCAATAAGAGAATTACAAATTGGTTCATGTTTTCAAATACTTTTCTAGTCAGTATCACAACAAAGTTACAATGCTTCCATATCCGGGAGTATCCATACCATTATGTTCAATAGTTCATCACAATTCGAGTTGTTGCATTATTTTCCCACAAGAAGCCAAGTATTCCATCGCTACAATTGTTCTCAATTTCTTTACCAATTATGATTTCCCTTTTCATCATTCGGTTCACATCTCAATCCACACAACACATAGTTCGACCAATTGAACACCCAACAACTAAATCAAAGAATTACACAACAATTTCTCGAAATTGTCACATACCAAGTGAATTGTACATATAAAGGCGATTTCACAAGGATCAAAGTTATCCATACATACCGGGAGTCGAATTTACTTCCTTCAATCTCCTACTTTAAGTTCACCCAAGTTATCCTATGTTGCCAACTTCCGTTTTGCAAACTCTTACTCCTACCCACTCCTTTTTACTAAATTTATAGTTCAAAGAACATGCATGAGTGTTAAATTATATTTTCAAAAGCTAATGCATGAAAATATTCCTTTCCCTTGACAACTGAAAATTAAAAAAAAAATGGCTAAGGCTTTTACCTTTAAAGATTGGAAAAGATGACGCTTGCCCTAGGATCTTCCGGACCAAGCGATTAGAAATGATCTTTGAAGATTGTTAGGTTCCTCTCTCAAGAATCTCTCTTTCCTCTCTCTTGTTTTGGTAAGAAAATATGAGAAAATGAAGTTTTGAGGTGTTTTATTAAAGAAGGAATCAGGTTAAAATTTTATAAAAATCTGGGCCGAGTCAAATCTACGGTCAGATCTGCGATCGCAGAATCAACATGCGGTCTGCATAATGGACCACAGAATTGCTCCCAAAAATCACCCGTTCTGTTACAATATGTGACTAGAATGCGGTTCGCATTCGTGTTCTGCAGTCGTAGAATGCACCGCAGAATTGACACTCAAAAATCCCTAAGAAATTTTACGATGGATTTGCGGTCTGCATTTTCGTTATGCGATCACATATTTGACCGCATTTTCAACACAAATTTTGCAAAACTTTCTGTTACACTCTGCAGTAGGAATGTGGTCCGCATAGCAGATCTGCGACTGCAGAATTGACATTTTCTGCAAAATCTTATTCTTTTGATTTTTAAAGCTTAGATCACTACCATGGGTCCGAACCGAGGCATATTCCTAACACATTATTCGGACCATGAAACCACGGGTTACTAGGTTTTAAGCACAAAATTTTACGGGGCCTTACAGGACAAGGAAGTTATAAGAGTTTAACAAAAGCTTTAAACAATCATCACATTACCAAATAGAAAGAGATCACATAGCTTTCACATAATTTCTATACCTCTAGGCTGCGTTTCATAACACTTCCATAGGGTTCACATATCAAATTATTCACCTATGCGATTCATACAATAATAAGAAAATCTCAAGTACAAATCAAACACTTTAAATGTTCACCACATTATCGAATAAAAGAATCATGCTATTTTTACGTATATTAGTCCGTCGGCTCTTGGGGCCATAATTATCACATCAGACTTGGCACTAGGCCACATTTCATAACACAGTCTCTTCTTCCCCACATTTCACATCATTTCCACATATTTCACATCAACATCATAATCTGTTTCATATTCCCTCATGTCACAAGTATCACCAGGTACAATTTCATTTCGAGTTCTCGACACATTTATTTCTCAAAAACATTTAACTTATTTCAACATCTCTATGCACAGAGGACTTCACAGAGTTTACTTAATATATGTTGCTTCAATTTCAATTTAAGGCCTTCACATTTCAATACATGGCTCATACCCCTTGCACCTATTTTAAGTTGTCAATAATAGCACATTGATCATATTAGAATGCATTTTTCACAAAACATCGGGTCACAACACCAATTCATGTAAAGTATCTATCACAGCTAGAATCCAACATTTAGTCTTACCACATTTACACAGTCACTTACTTCATTTCCAAACATCTTTATACATTACCAGCAACTAGACACAATCAATCAAATACCTTTGGTACATGTAAGAACATTTTGGAAGAATCAACCATAACAAGTTTTCTCACATAATTTGGCATCAAAATCTCAATTTAAACTTAACTTGAAGTCTAGGCATTTTAGCAGATAGTTCACATTCTTCACATATCCTCATTTACCAAGAATAACATATTAAACACATGAAGAAGTACCTCCCACATATATTTTCACAACAATAATTCGCTTAACATAATTAAACGAGTACTGCATCATATTTTGAACTTACAATATTTATGTGGGCACCATGGAAGCTTAATTTCTAAGGGACGGGCTTTTAGCCGTACATACGGATGATATACTACATGATTTGGTGGTGCAGTGACATTAGTAGGAATGATGGTACTCTCCTTAAAAACAAGTTCTACAAATCACTACATGGCTCAACACATTCTCCTAACAAGTCCTTGGGTAATCCACTTGTACTCAATGGTGGGATAAATCCCACCTTACATGCTTCAAATTCACAGATTATGGTATCAAAATTACCAATCTTGCGAGTAATACTTAGAGAGGAAATTAGCTCCCTATCTTGAGCCATATCTCACGATCAGGAATATCAAAGAAGGGTGAAATTCCAAAATGTCCAAATAGCCTCCAACTTATAGATGTGATGGACAACACACTGATACGAAGGACTCTACTAGACACGGCTCTGAGACATCCTAGGACACTTTAAAACCTTAGGCTCTAATACCAAGTTTGTCACGCCCCAAATTCGAGGGACATTACCGGCACTCGACCGGGTATCCCCAGTCAAGCGGACCTGGGTACCTTTCCTATCCCACGTGTTATCCCTCATTCTCATTACCTAATAACCAAGCTATTTATAGGATATGAACTCCATTAACTAAATTTTTATAAACATAACAATAATAATTTCCATTAGAAACTTCATTCACCATAATAAAGGTATTCTAATTTTTATACAACATTGTCACACATCAATATTTATCTTTTAAATAACCATGCCCGATACTACCCACGATCTGTCTACAGAGCCTCTAAATACAATTAAAGAATAATATAGAAATACCGGTAACAAGGCTCCAGCTATAGCTTATACACATCAAATAAGAACCCAAAATAGAAAGTGGCGTGAGCCACATAGGGCCCCGAATGGAAAGGGGCTCACCGAATCAACTGACGGTAAGTGATGAGGAGCTATGGTCGGTAGACTGGAGTACCTGCTATGGATCTACCTACAATCATAACATGAATGTAGCGTCCCCGGCAAAAGGGACTTCAGTACATTTGAATTGTACTGGTATGTATGAACAAACTTTGTCCCAAGTAAATTCAAGCCATAAACAAGTAAGTCACGATAAAGAGAGTTGTAACCGAAGAGGAAGCTGAGGAATTTTTGAAAAAGAAGAAGGCACAAGACTATTCAATCGTGGAACAATTAAGAAAAACCCCGGCGCAAACCCATTCAGATGAACACCGTCGGGCGCTGATGAAGATTCTAAATGAAGCCCATGTGCCAGATAAGATTATTGTGAATCATGTTGAGAAGATTGCAAATAAAATTTTCAAGGTTAACATAGTAACATTTTCTGATGACGAGTTGCTATTGGAAGGAACTGAACATAATAGAGCCTTTTACCTCACAGTGAAGTGTGAAGTTTCAATGGTGACTTGGGTGTTAATTAATAATGGGTCTAGTGCAAACATTTTCCCTCTCTCCACTCTAGAAAAGCTGAAAGTTGAAAATTAAAGAAATCATATGAATAGTATCTATGTACGGGGATTTGATGGCGGAGGGAAGGACACAGTGGGAGATATTGTGCTGGAACTAACAATAGGACCAGTGGAGTTCACAATAGAGTTCCAAGTGCTCGATATTGCTGTTTCCTAAAATCTTTTATTGGGACGACCCTGGATTCATGCTGCAAAGGCGGTACCGTCTACTTTGCATCAAATGGTCAAATTTGAATGGGATTGGCAAGAGATTGTGCTCCATGGGGAGGACAATTCTTGTAATGCTATTACACCCTTCCAGGACGTTAAAGATGACAAAGATCCGTGGGTATACCAAGTCCTGGACATAGTACCAATTGCTAAAATATCGGAAGGAGAGTGTGTTCCTATGCCCAAGGTAGCTGCTGCATCTATCATGGTGGCAACAAAGATGATAAGAAATGGAATTTTGCCTGTAAAGGGTTTGGGAGCTTCACTCCAAGGCATGATACAACCGGTGTCTCTCCCCGAAAATCTGGATACTTTCGGGTTAGGTTTCCCGTTCTTTTGTCTGACCTGGTTTTAAAAGGCACCCAGCAACAGCAATGCCCAATTCTGTGGTGATAGAACCTGACAAGGAGTTGATTGAAAGGTTTAAAAGGTTATTCAAGGAAGTGAATATGGTGGAAACAAGTGAAGGTCCTAGTAAAATTGATGTGCAGTTCGTGGGGTCACAGGCCAAACTTAATAAATGGGAAGCTACTCCTCTTCCAAATCGGAAGGAGTTGTGGTAGTTAGTTATTGATTTTCCTTTGAGTATTAAATCTGGATTATTTCCTAGGTTGTAATTCAGATTTCTATGTTCCGTATATTTGGATGATTTAAACCTTGTTATATAATTTTAATGAAATGCAATTTCCTTATCTCTTCATTCCTGATAGCGTTTATTTTTCTTTTCTCTCTTGTATAGTCCCTTTTATGCTGGTTTCAATGATGTGTCATGCATGAGGAGTTTCCGGCCTAGTCTTGATAATCAATGTGAAATAGTAATACAAGAAATTGAGTGTGATGACCATGTAGAATCACATTGTAATACAAGAAATTGAGTGTGATGACGATGTAGAATATGATGACAAGGAAGCATTGGAAGAAATCAGTAAAGAATTAAGTCAATTTGAGGGAAAACCCAAACCTAACTTGAATGACACAGAGGCAATCAATCTAGGGGATCAGGAGAATGTTCGGGAAACAAAAATAAGTGTCCATTTGGAAGCCCCGCTTAGGGAAGAAATAATCAAATTGTTGTTTGAGTACAAAGATATTTTTGCATGGTCATATGATGATATGCCGGGTTTAAGTACCGATCTGGTGGTCCACAAGTTGCCCATTTATTCGGAATGTCCTCCTGTCAAGCAAAGGCTAAGGAAATTTAAAACAGATATCAGTGTGAAAATGAAAGAGGAAGTCAACAAACAGTTCTAGGCGAATGTCATATGGGTTACCCTATATCCCACCTGGTTATCCAATGTCATGCTTGTGCCAAAGAAGGATGGAAAGACCAGAGTTTGTGTTTATTATCGTGATCTTAATAAGGCGATTACAAAATACAACTTCCCACTACCAAACATCCATATACTGATTGACAATTGTGTGAAACATGAGATTGGTTCCTTCGTAGATTGTTATACGGGCTATCACCAGATTTTGATGGATGAGGAAGATGCTGAATAGACGACATTCATCATGAATTGGGGGACATATTGTTATAGGGTCATGCCGTTTGGGCTGAAGAACGCAGAAGCAACATACATGAGGGAAATGACCACCATGTTCTATGATATGATACATTGGGAAATTGAAGTCTATGTGGATGATGTAATTATAAAGTCAATGAGGCAGTGTGATCATGGTAGAGACCTGAGGTAGTTTTTCCAGAGGCTTCACAGGTACAATCTCAAACTCAATCAAGCAAATTGCGCATTTAGAGTCCCGTCAGGGAAGTAGTTAGGGTTTGTGCTAAGTCAATGCGGTATTGAGTTAGACCCGATCAAATCCATTCAGGAGCTACTGCCAAAGAGCAAGAAAGAGGTGATAAGTTTGCTCGGGAGGCTGAATTATATCAGTAGGTTCATTGCTCAGCTTACAACGACTTGCGAGCCTATCTTTAAGCTGTTAAAGAAATATTTTGCGGTCAGATGGACGGATGAATGTCAGGCAGCATTTGACAAAATTAAGGAGTATTTGGCCAGTCCACCTACGTTGGTTCCACCAAAGCCGGGAAGACACTCTTTTGGATGTGTACTGGGGCAGCATGATATCACAAGAAAGAAAGAGCAGGCAATTTACTACCTTAGCAAGAAGTTTACATATTACGAGGTAAAATACACTCAGCTTGAGAGGACGTGTTGTGCTTTAACTTGGGTAGCATAGAGCTCATACCATACTGGCAATGTTTGCTTGAACTTTGTCAACGGTTTCAGTCAATAGATTTCAGGCACATTCCAAGGATTCATAATGAGGTTGCTGACGCTTCGGCCACTTTAGTGTCAATGTTGCATCATCCAGATAAGGCTTATGTGGACCTGTTGTAGATTTAGGTCCGAGATCAACATGCCTATTGCAACATGGTAGAAGAAGAGCTTGATGGAGAACCATGGTTTCATGATTTCAAAGAATACCTCAGAATGGGAATATATCCGGTACATGCCATAGGAGATCAAAAGAGATCCATTAGACGCTTGGCAAGTGGATTTTTCTTTAGTGGACGAATCTTGTACAAAAGAACTCCAGATCTTGGTTTGTTGAGATGCATGGATGCTAAAAAATCTACAACTATCATGACCGAGGTAGATGCGGGAGTTTGTGGACCTCATATGAGTAGGTATGTACTACTGGCTTACTATGGAATATGATTGTATCAGTTTTGTGCGCAAGTGTCATCAATGCTAGGTACACGGAGATTTAATCCATTCTCCACATCTAAGTTGCTTACAATGTCGGCACCATGGCCCTTCATTGCTTGGGGATGGATTTCATTGGACCAATCAAGCCAGCAGCATCTAACGGGCACAGGTTTATTCTAGTAGCCATTAATTACTTCACTAAGTGGGTTGAGGCAAAAACTTACAAATCAGTAACCAAGAAGGCAGTGGTGGATTTTATGCATTCAAATATTATTTGTCGATTCGGAATTCCGAAGGTGGTTATCACGGATAATGGTACCAATCTCAACAGCCATCTGATGGCAGAAACATGTCAGCAGTTTAAGATCACGCACTGCAATTCCACACCATATAATCCTAAGACGAATGGAGCGGTTGAAGCAGCTAATAAGAACATCAATAAGATACTTCGGAAAATGGCGGAAGGGTCGAGGCAATGGAATGAGAAATTATCTTTTGCTCTATTAGGCTATCGCACTATTGTTCGCACTTCAGTAGGGGCAACTCCTTATTCATTGGTGTATGGTACGAAGGCAGTAATACCTGCAGAAGTTGAAATACTATCCATTCGGATTATTGCCGAGGTAGAAATTGATGATGATGAGTGGGTCAAAGCCCGTTTGGAACAGTAGAGCTTGATTGATGAAAAGAGATTGGCAGAAGTATGTCACGAACAGTTATACCAACAGAGAATGGCAAGAGCATATAACAAGAAAGTGCGTGTGCGGAAGTTTCAAGTGGGGAAATTAGTGTTGAGGCGTATCTTACCTCATTCGCCTGAAGCAAAAGGAAAATTCGCCCCCAATTGGCAGGGGCCGTTTGTTATAACTTGAGTATTATCCAATGGTATATTGTATCTAAGAGATGTGGAAGGGAAATGTGTAGAAATGGCTATCAATTCTGATGCAGTGAAGAGATATTATGTATGATTTCCTTATCTTTATGTACCTAATTGTATTTGGCATATTTTGAGATTGAAAAGACGAAGGCATTTGTTCTGCTATCCAAACACTTTATCCTTTGTTATCCCTTTGAGCCTTATTATATTTTATTTCGTATCCTTCTTTTGGAGTCAACAACAAAACTCGATAATCGAGCAGGGAAACCAAGTGGAGAAAATAAGAAAAGAAAAAGAAAAGAGAAAAAAAGAAAAGAAAAAAAGGGGAAAAGAAAAGAAAAGAAAAAGAAAGAAAAGAAAAGAAAAGAAAAGAAAAGAAAGAAAATAAATGAAAAAGAAAGAAAGAAGAATGGAAGAAAGGAAACATCGCAAAAACGAAGCGATTTTATGACCTGAACTATGTTTCCCGAAAGGGTACGTAGGCAGCCTCTCTAAGGTTCAGTCACAATAAAAGAAAAATCCAAGAAACCCCAAGAAGGAAATTGGGGCAGAAGTTATGATTGTTTCAATAAATATGATTTCGAAAGTTGTAATTTTGATCCCACGTTGAATTATTTTGAGCCTTTATACCTTTCTTTCTAAAATCCATCTAAAAGCCACATTATAGTCCAAAGAAAGACCTTATGATCAATTTTAAGAAATGCCAATACAAGTAGGTAAAGTGATTCCTGTTGGGAACAACACTCTAGTGCCAAAAGGAAAATGATGAAAATGAGAGAGTTTTATGGTGAAAACCCTCACGGGTACCATAAAGCGAAGTGAATTTGAGAGATATCAAACTGAGAGAGTCTTATTGGTAAAAACCCTCACGGGCACCGTAAGGCGAAAGTGAGTTTTCAGATTGGGCAAATGAACGAAGTTTGTGGATGAAAGATGTTTGAAACATGGCAAAACAAGTGACGTTTGGGTTTTGGTGAAAGTCGGGTTACGAAAAGATAGAACAACAAGTGTGCCAATTGATAGTTGATTGATTGGATAGACTGGACTGGTTAATCTAAAATGCATGGCGCGATAAATAGAATCAGCCTTTCCACTCAGATAAGTCCTATCCTTTTTCTCTTCATTAAAAATCATTAGTTTTCAGAGTCTTTCTATCCTCAACCTTCGAGGTCATTGAATTTATTCTCTTGAGGTTTTTCTATAAGATGTTTCAGTGTCAGTTCAAAAACAAAAGAAGGATGTCAAAGCTAACTACCAGCTTCCTAGTTGTATGGCACAACAAGGTTGGGATATATCAAAAGAAAGTAAATCATGAAGGACCGATGAAAATCCCATAAGTGGAATAATCAGATAATTAGGAGGGAGAAACAATGTTTCACAAGAAGGAAAAATAAACACAAAACAATACGGGGTAAAACATTTGGGTCATCAAAATTATAGTATTAAAAGTCAGCCGGGAAGTCGAGGCATTTCAAAGCAAGTCCAAGGAAGCAAGTCAAGCAAATCGGAAGCAGGAACATGGCCAACAGGAATGCCAGCAACTAACCACGATTTCATATTAACAAAATTTTCTTTGATTAAAATAGGGGCAGAAAATTGTCTCTGTAAGCAGGAGCCCACCTAGAAAACAAGGGAATACTTTCCAAATTCAGCAAGCAGGAGCCCACTTGGATAACAAGGGAATATTTTCCAAAGTTAGCAAGCAGGAGCCCACATGAAGAGCAAGGGAATATTTTTAAAATGAAGCAGTCAGGAACCCACCTGGAGAACAAGGGAATACATTTCAAGCGCAGCAGTCAGGCACCCACATGTATAATAAGGGAAGTATAATGCAAATTTCGTCCTTCAAGTTTAATATCTGATAACATGATGTCCCAATCACCAAACTGGGGCAGAAAATTTTCATTGCCTATTTTGTTGAAATCAAGAGCCCACCTGGAGAACAAGGGAATACGTTTTATAGCATGGCAGTCAGGAGTTCACCTGAAGAATTAGGGAATACATTTCAAATTTAGAAAATAGGAGCCCACCTGGAGAACAAGGGAATATATTTTCAAAGCAGCAATCAGGAGCCCACCTGGAGAACGAGGGAATATCTTTCAAACTTAGCAAGCAGGAGCCCACCCAGAGAACAAGGAAATATGTTTCAAATCAAGAAATCAGGCACCCACATGGAAAACAAGGGAAGTATAGTTTAACTTTAATTGTCAGTTTCAATATTGGATAACATGTTGCACCCAGTCACCAAACTGGAGCAGAAGATTTTTTCTTTGTTTGTATGTTTTGTTGCAAGCACGAGCCCACCTGGAGAACAAGGAAATATCTTTCAAAAGTCAGCAAGCAGGAGCCCACCTGGAGAACAAGGGAATAACTTTTCAGTAATCAGGCACCCACCTGGAAAACAAGGGAAGTACAATCCAAATTTTAGTCTTTAATTTTAATATCTGATAACATGACGTGCCCAGTCACCAGATTGGGGCAGAAAATTTTCTTTGTTTGTCTATTTTGTTGCAATCAGGAGCTCACCTGAAGAACAAGGGAATACTTTTCAAGTATGGCAGTTAGGAGCCCACCTGGAGAACAAGGGAATACCTTTTCAAGCATCGCAGTGAGGAGCCCACCTGGAGAACAAGGGAATATCTTTTCAAGCATCACAAGCAGGAGCCCACCTGAAAAATGGGCACGTATCTCAAATTGCAACAATCAAGCATCATCAAAAGGAATGGCAAAACATCGCCAAGGCAACAACAAGAATTCCATAGGGAGAACACAAGATACAAGTTTTAGGCAACACAAGAGCAAGTTTGAAGACATAGATAAGATATTTTGTAAATCTTAGATCATAGCTTAGGCTAGCTTCTTTTGTTTTACCATGGTGTAATAAGGAGGTCAGCGAGCAGTAACAGCAGCAGCAACAGTAAAATGACAGATCCTGGTAGTCTCAGCTACCAGACATTCCTAAACTATACTGACCTGTTTCCTGTTTAGCCCAGGATATGTAGGCAACCTCTGAAGTAGGGTGCTTCTAACTCTTTCAAAAAATGCTTCACACAGAATATGCGAACGGGCAAAAATTGCTCATTTCCACTTACTTGTCTTTGCACGAAAACTCTTCGTGTTTCCGGGCAAAGCGGGGCAGCTATGAGCACGTGATTTTTACCTTAAAGTAAATTATTCCAAAAGTTTCAAATAATTGATTTCTATATTATTTTATAATTTTTTGTGAATTTTGTGTTAATTGGTTGCATGATAATTCATATTAAAAATACAAAATATGCATTTGCATTAGGAATTTAATTTCACATTTTTAGTATTAATTAGGTTTTAATTTGTTTTAGAATGAAAATTTAAAAAACTCACAAAAAATAGTTTATTTGCACTTTTAATTGTTAACTGTTGCATTTATTTTTTAAGTAGAATTTTAAGTAATTTTAGGAGTTGAATAGTTTAATCTCTAATTACATTAAGTATTGGTTTTAATTTTATAAAATCAGAAAAATGCAAGATAAAAATATATACAATAAAAATGAAATACAAAAAGAAAGTGATCAAGCCATCAGCCTTGGGCTAAATTGAGCCCAAAACCCTTCAAAACACCAGAGGCCCAAAATAATAACTCCAACCCATTCCCAAAATCCGGTCCATCACCAGGTTTGGCAATAATTGAAACGACGTAGTACTGTGGTCAAACTACGTCATTTTAAGTTTAAAAATTTAAAAAAATCTTGGCCATTCATCTAATCTGATCCAACGGCTCTTGATTAATATGTATATTTTATAAAAATGTCCAATTTATCATTACCCTAACAAATTCATCTTCTTCTTCATATTATTCATCTCAGCCGCCTCTGTTATAACTTCGCTTGACCTAGCCGTGCTCCGCTGCCGGAAATCGCCTCACGGCGTGACTGACGTCCCATTCAGTACAAATTAACACCAAAAGATCCCTTTTTCTTCCTCTTTTTGACCTTGTCTTTAGTTTCCCTCTGTCACGACCCTAGTTCACCAATCGTGAACATGTCGTGATGGCACCCAGTCCCCACGACTAGGTAAGCCTAACACGTTGCGGAATATACCAGTTTATGAATATTTAATAAGAATTAGCAGAAAATAAGATGAAAGGAATGTAATCCGTGCCGCTTGGCACATACACCAGTCAAATACGCTGTTTAAAACACTACCAAGACCCGGAATCCCACGGGTAACACAGACTAAAAGAGATCATACAATTGTAGCTCTATGTAAAAGGAGTATCTAACAACGGAATGAAGGAAAAACATCTACTAGCACTAGAATAGAAGGAAGGCCTCCGGATCCGCGGACGTAGCAGATCATACCTCGAGGTCTCCCAAAACGCTGCTGAATCACCTGGTGTGAGCCTGCCCTGATGTACCTGGATCTGCACAACAAAAGTGTGCAGAAGAGTAGCATGAGTACACCACAGCGGTACTCAGTAAGTGCCAAGCCTAACCTCAATGGAGTAGTGACGAGGAAGGTCAGGGCCCTACTGAGAAAACAATAATACAATGATAATAACAACAATAAGCGGTTTAAATGAATAATAAATTTCCGAACTAGCAACAATAAGATGATTACTACCATCGTCTACAATTAAGCTAACAACGAATAGCCAACTCAATAAAACAAGTCCAGGACCTGTAGGAATCGAACCCACAGTCCCATTGACAGTACCTCCGGGTCTCCGGGAATCGAACCCGCAGCCCATATCTCAATAAATAATCAATTACTCAGGATCTCCGGGAATCGAACCCGCAGTCCCTACCAATAACTCGGGATCTCGGGAATCGAACCCGTAGTCCCTACCAATAACTCAGGATCTCGGGAATCGAACCCGTAGTCCCTACCAATAACTCAGGATCTCGGGAATCGAACCCGTAGTCCCTACCAATAACTCAGGATCTCGGGAATCGAACCCGTAGTCCCTACCAATAACTCAGGATCTCAGGAATCGAACCCGTAGTCCCTACCAATAACTCAGGATCTCGGGAATCGAACCCGTAGTTGTAAGGCCCCGTGAAATTTTTGTGCATAAAACCTAGTAGATGTGGTGTCATGGTCCGAATGATGTGTTAGGAATGCGTAGAATTCTTCGCGGCGAGCTTGCTCGCCGCGGTTCGGACCCTTGGTAGTGATTTAAGTTTCAAAATGTAGAATAAAATTTTTCCAGAAAAATGTCAATCTGCGGTGCACTTTTGCGACCGCAGAATCAACATGCGGTCCGCATAGTGACCGCAAATCGTTCCAGAGAGTTGCCCAAAATTGTGTCCAATGTGCGGTCGATATGCGATCGCATGTCAATCCGCGGTGCACTTTTGCGACCGCAGAATCAACATGCGGTCCGCATAGTGACCGCAAATCGTTCCAGAGCCTGCGTAATTTTTGAGCCATTCTGCGGCCACTATGCGGACCGCATGTTGATTCTGCGGTCGCATAGTGACCGCATATTTGACCCCGGCCCAGTTTTTGTAACATTTTGACCCGATCTCTTCTTTAATATAAC